>CAOLHI010006433.1:0-32990 GCA_948474755.1 Ctenosaura bakeri
GCCTCCTTCCCCTGTGCAGCAATGGCAAATAGCTGGCTGTGTTGCAGAAGGGAAGAGGCAGGGCCAAGTGCTCCCCTCCACAACAACTGGGCAAGATGCAGAGGGGAGCATTCCTGGCGCACTTTCCCTCCCCACTGGGGCTGCAGCGAAAGAACATTGCTGCATCCCATCATGTGGAAAGGGCACCAGTGTGCCATTTTTTTATTGCAATGAATATTGGGAAATCTCACCTTAGAAGCTAAAAAGGAAAGAGACCATTAGAATAACAGGTTGTAAAGACATATAATCCTACCCCCTGTTCCTCCAAAACAAGCACCTCTTTTAACAAAGTAGATTCTTCTTTCAGTATTAAATGTATATGACGTTACAGGCTCAGAAATATACAGTTCTTCCTTTTTGCTTCCTTAGCAAAAAATCTGGTCCATCCCTTTCTAATCTTTCACAGTCACTAATGAAGTCTTTTTCTTTTTGTTGTTGCTTCATCGCCCTCAGCTCATGTCTCTTTAGCACTCTTGGACCAAAGTTATTCACTTCCTTCACTTTGACTGTGTGGCCTCCCCTCTTAAATACCCACACCCTGGCTTCCTGTTCACTCCTAAATCCTGCTGATGTTTCTTGTTCTTATCATCAAATCCATGGCCTCCTCCTCCTCTTCATATTTATCTCTTTGCTGTTACATCTCAATTCCTTTCTTTCCCTGTGGTTTTCACTAATCCAGCTATAACACACTCACACAACAGAACATGCCCCTCTCCCTCAAATGAATCTGCCACTTTCCCCTGGAACCAGCTGCCAGAGTATCTTCATACAATGACCTCCTCACTTCTCTATGTACTTTCTAGAGCTTAGCCATGTTACAAGAGAAGTTAAAGTTATAAGTAAATAAATAGCTTTGACCCTTATCTCATGTTACCTAAGGCAATGAGTACTTCATTCACTGATAGGGATTTCTGCAGTTTGGCAAACAAAAATGGAGTCTGTAACACTGTGCTGCTTCCTGAGTTATGCCCATTGTATGGGAATGTTTCAGAAAGGCAGTGCTGCTACAGCCTTGCACAGTTCTGTGTCACCTCCATGAAAATGAAAGTTTTATAGCCGTGATGCTTTGGTGGAATTCTTCCAGTTGCCATGGAAATCAGCTATCCTGAGTTTTTTTGGCTAGTATCAGCGGGACTGCCAAGAAATAAAGTGATCAAGGAACACTGTTGGGGTGGCTTTATGTCTTATGAGACATAAAGCCTTATGTCTTATGGTACAAAAAGTCATACAGAAGAAGAAAGAAAAGAAAGATAAGTAAAATATAAAATGGCACCATGAAATAACAATGTGCTATTTTGTTGAAACACGATGTTTCTTTAGCTAGTCACAAAGATAGCATTTACAGGTTAATTATTAATTTTAAAATCCGTATTTAAATTTTCTTCTCAGAAAAAGAGAGCTTAGTTGTGGGGAGAATAATCATTTTATTGAAAGATGGGTCTTATTAGTCCGTGGAATGAAAGAGATAGTGAAGACACCCTTTTTTTAGTTTATTTAGCATATTTTGAGAATAAGTGTGTGGGCTTGTTTGTTTTTTTGTTTATCATTTAATCATAACTATACTTGCACTTTGGTAAGTTAGGAACACATAAAAAGTTTTGATGAACACCTGGCCTTTCTTCATTGTCAAACATGCACAAATAAGAAGGCTGGTTTTTGAACATTAAGAAAAGAGAGTATTTGCCTTCATGAAGGGGCAGGAGTAATTGCTTATAGCTATTTTATTCTGAGTATCTTCTTGATGCTGAGAACTTCAGTATATTGCAGGGGTATTAAAACATCCCACAACCAAAAGACTGTATATTTTCACAAAATCAAATTTGTTTCATCCAACCAAATACTCTCTCTCTCTCTCTCTCTCTCTCATTTCTCACACACGCATACACACATACATGAGCAAGGTGGAATAAAACAAAGCGAAATAAAGCTTATACTTTTTGTCACACATTGCAAGTATTTTCTTACTCAGTGAACTCCATTTTTTCCCTAATGAAAGGATATTGTTCAAGACAAGCTGCTGACAACCACCCTATTTTCCTTCAGTTTCTCTTTCATCATGGTGTAGCCATCAAAGGCATGGGACATTTTGTCCCACTACTTTGCATTGCTTTACACAAAAAGTTCCCTGTTACAAAATTCTGTTCATTTGAAGGGATACTTCGTGTTCCAAGGTTGTTTGTTTATTTGAAAAAAGAAAACTACATGGCAAGTGGTTAAAATTGAGTCCATTGTTTACTACTGTCCAGGTGACATTGTATAAGAACTACATTACAGGTCTACATCACTGTAAATTCTGCAGCCAAAAATGCATCTCGGGGGATGAGAATGGCTCACCCTAGTGCATAAAGGAAGAACAACAGCAACTCTATATTATGCCTTGAAAGTGTAGATAAGGGTTGCATAATGGAACTTAGGCCCTTTTCACATGGCATTTGCCTCTGGAGTGTCATGCAATTGGAAGGAGCATTTCAGATGACATCCTCGCAATCGTGCGATGCTGCTGGGGCCAGCAGGCACTGATCGCACACTATTTCATTCTCAGCTTGTAGCCGAAAATGGTGCGTAATTGCTCATCGCTCCAGGGCCCTGCATGCACTTACTGTGCATGCGGAGCCTCCAGAGCCATGGCGCTTGTGCTTCCTCCCCCACACAGCCTGAGAAAATGCCCAGCTGTGCTGTGGAAGGAAGAGACAGAACTCTCATGCTGCCTGCTGGCTGGCAGGCAGTAATTGCAGACCCAAAGCAGTGGGGATGTGAGAGCCTCTTGCAAGAGGCTGCTCGCATGATCCCCGCACCCCAGCACTGAAAAAAGGTAACTTGCAGAAAGGGCTTCAGAATGGAACTGGCCTCTTTTACAGAATCATGCTCAGGACACTGCAAGGTCTAGCTTTCAACAGCTGACGCATAATAATTTTTTTAAAAAAAATGGGATAGAAGGTATTAAAATGAGAAGAAGCTTGAATTAACATAATGCTGCACAAATTATCAAAGCCACAGTTTACTGCTCAGAGAACAAGCCTTGGAACTGAAGAGAGGTATTGCATACAAGGATGTCAACCTGCCCTCCCTTCCTCATTTAAAGGCTGGCTCAGAGAAAAGCTTGCTCCCTCTCCATGTTTCTGCTCGAAATGAGAACACAGCACAAAAGCCTTGTCATGTCCCTAGCTTCCACGCCAGAGCTACATCACTAGATTAGTTTATTTCCCAATCCTATTTCATCCCCCGTTGGCTCCCTTGGGTGAACTTCAGTGATTTGTGAGGATAAGGGATTATTTACTTGCACACTGTCAATCCAAGCTCTCCAAATGCTCTCCACAAATTCTTTTGTGCCTCCTCTGACCTGAATTAACCTAGAGAGTGATTATCTCCTTTTATTAACTTCTTGCGTAACATGGGTGCTAACAGGCTTGATGATATCTGAAAGGCATTGTGACCGTTTAGCATGCTATGCTTTTAAAAAAGAAAAATCTGTAGCAAGTTTAGCTGTATCAAAAAGTAAACAAGCTATTCATCAAACATCAGATACTACCACCACCCACAAATAACCCAAAATGAAGGTAATTTTTCTAAGCACTTGAATCTGGAAGGCAGTGATTGTATTTACTAAGAGACTTCTTAATCTTTCCTCTTATTATAACTTGTTTCTTGCTCCAAGATGATAGATTAAACCAGGCTCATATAAATCAGGGTTATAGTAATCCTGATGGGTCCCCATACATGGACAGAAAGTTCTATTGACTATGGAACTAGAAGTGACTTCCATGGTCAGTACACCCTACCATGCAAATATGGTGGCATAAGACTTCTTTTTTAAAAAAACAACAACAACATATTTATAGAGTTATCAGATGGATCAGGGACTAAGCTGGTAACATGTAAAACAATACGCTGGTAATATGTGTTTAGAACCTAGGGAAGAACTACTTATTATACTTCTTTCTTATTATACTTCATCTGCAAGTGGGATGTGGATGGTCAGAAAGGTGGTATCTACAACCTATCTGTCATCTGTTGATTCTCTCCTACACATGATATTTCCTATGTAGAGTGTGGGGTTTTTCCTACTGGTAGGAGCTAGCACTAAATGACAAAACTATCGACATTACTGTCAGTACAGATGGGTGAAATCCAGGGGATTCTGTCTGCCAGCCAAAGGACATTTTAGGGGACGTAATTTCCTTTTACCTCACAACTCAATGACACTGTCTTTGATCCAGAGAATTTAGTGATCTTTGGAGCATTTCAGGGGTATGGACAGACACGCAAGTGGAAAAGGGAAGGGCCCTGCTGCATGTTGCTTGTATGGTGTTTATTGATTTTATCCACAACCTCTCCCATAACATCAGTTTGATACCATATTGCATTAGTAAAACTGACTAAACTAACAACTAAACTAAGGAAATATTGTGATAATGGCATATACTGGGGGGAAATTGTCAGTAAAAATGACCAAGGATCTTTCCAGTGGAAGAACATTCACTAAACAATATGCACTTTCTAATGTGCAAAAAGCCACTGATAACTAATCATGAAATTATGAGACTGATACAGAAAATTGGGTTAAATAAATAACTTTATTGTTTACCTCATCTATTTAAGTGGCATTGGCTTGGAAATGAAGTAAGTGATGGGGGGAGAAGCCTGATACAGGTCTAACTGGGGCCAAGTATCAATCCCTTGACAACCTCCTTAGCCTTCTCTTTGGTGAAACACCTCAGCCCCAATGGGAATCCAAATGTGTGAGTTGCTTCCAGGCCAGCCTTAATTGGATGATAATCCAGGAGAGTCCCACTCAGAACTATATAAGTGAGTGTCCAAATCCAGGTGAACCTCAAGGATAGCCTCCTTCCCAAAGCTCAATAAGGGGAGGTTTCAGAGCCCTACCCCACACCAAAAGGTGTCAGAGGTGATCACTGAAAGCTTATATTCTCACCCCACTATCCCATTAAACAGATCAGATGAAAGCCTGCAAATGGCACCACCCAAAGCCAGTTGTCCAAATCCTGAAGATACAGCATGAGGTAGGCCAAAACAAAACAAAACAAAAATGGTAAAAGAGGAAAAAAATTATATCTGGCCCTGAAGTAACCAGACAAGTCTCATACTGTACTGAGGGCAGTTGGGTAGGATGCTCTGTGAAGATCCAAAGAGGCACATGAGGGAGTGCTCATGCCTTAAATAGCCTCTAAGTCTGCCCTCCTCACATGCAGCATTCTAGTACCTTGTGCCAGATGCAAAGCGCCTTGGTCTCTTCCATGGAGGGTATCAGAGTCCTATCCTTCCACACAGCATCATTTACCATGGATAACGATGCCAGACAAACACTGAACAATAGCAAGACCAGACAAAGAAGATTGAATTAAATAAGGACTGCTTTATTTAACCTAACTGATTTAAGATGTGTTGGCCTGGAAATGAAGCAAGAAGGGGATCCAGCTGAATATTTGTCAACCTCTTGACAACCTCCTCAGCCTTCCTTTGGGCAAAACACCTCAGTCCTGATGGCAATCCAAATGTTTGGGTTGCTCCTCAACTCACTATAATTGGAAGACAACTGAAGAGACTTCCACCCAAGCCTCAGAACTCTATAAGTGAGAAGCCAGATCCCAGCTTATTCAATGACAGCTTCCTTCCCCAACCCCCAGGCCTCAAGAGGAGGTTTCAGAGTCCTATGCTACACCAAAAATGTGCCAAAGGTGATCACCAAAACATCTAAATTCCCTCCACTACCTACTACAGACAAGGGACAAATGTCTGTTTACCAACATGGCCTTCATACCTAGCTGCAATTCCCCCAGGAACAACATATTCCCTTCTTCTGACAAATGAACACCATTAGCTCTGCAGAGCTCTGGCCATCTGAAAACTGTGGCAGTAATAAGAGAAACTACAACAATGCTGTTTATTAAAGATTGGGAGCTGTTAATGCATTTTTTTATCAGACAAAGAGACGAACATATCAATTAATGGTTTTGGTTATAAATAGATGGTAAAATTAGCAAAGGAAGTAATGTATTTTATATTGTATTGATATAACAGAAGTTGATATAATAACTTTGACATACAATCTATGTTGGGGGAGCTGGAAATCAATTTTATTGTATGCTAAATGTGTTGGGGGAGAAGTGGGTGGTTATTTTACATTGGGGAGGGGTAGTGGGATAGCTGGGATAGTGGAATAATATAGATGTAGTGTCTTGTTTATGTTATATTATTAAAAGAAAAATAATCATAAAAAATATAGTGCAATGCAAGGAGAAAGTGGCCCAACCCTATGCCCATGGCATTATGAAGTTCCCTGATAACCTTTTTCCTGGTAAGGTCAATGTGTTTGGGACTACTTCCCTCACAACACACCTGGTGGGGCAAAATAGCAGAAAAACAAAACAAAGAAACAAACCCAAAGATGCATGTAAGAGGTCAATCAAGCCTCCTACTCTGCCCCCTTCACATGCCACATTCTGGCAGCTTGTGCCAGATGCAAAGCACTCTGGTCTCTCCCATGGAGTGTATCAAAGTCCTGTTGACCCATGCAGCATCATTCACTGTGTGAGTTCAGGTAGGTAGAACATGCATAATTGGGAAAAAATGTCCAACCTTCTTCTAGTGTGTGGAGGAAGATTATATAAATAAGGCCCATTGCACATATTGGGGAAAAAACTTTTAAAAGTTATGTGAGTTTCAGTGCAAGAAGAAAGCACAAAGTCTTAAATTCCATAATAGTCCCAGCTAGACCTAGTGAACCAATTGTTGACCAATGACTCAAAATACAGATAAATCTCATTGAGTCACTGTGTTAAAATCTAGTTTGGATTAACAGTAGGATTCTAGAATTCCAGAGATATTCTGAATATTTGACCCTGTCTGCAGGACGTCATCATCCCACCTTGGGAAGAGAGAAGGACAGGTCCCAGACAATGTTTATGCATGACATTGTTCATGTGCCACCATTCTTCCATTGCCAGACAGTGTGATTGCGCTGCAAAACATTGACAAGTGTTACCCATCAATGATCGGTGATTGTACAGCCCTCCTGCCATCCTCTTGCACTTATCTGAGTTGCAGAGGGTCAGGAAGTGTGATGGCCATGCTTCCTGCCCCAGTGCAGCCTGGGACAGTGCCCAGTGGCACTGAGGAAGAGGCATGGCCATCGCAGCTCCTCCATTCCAACAGGCAGCTGGTGCAGAGGGGAGTGTTCCTGTCATGCTCCCCTTCCAGAACAGGCTCTACTGGGATCCCTGTGGGATACTGACAGGATAAGATAGAGTGCAGAAAAGGTCTTTGTTTCACAAATGAAAGGACAGTTGAGATTTGAATATAGTCATTGGGTTTGCATCAAAGAGATTTTTACATTAATAAATAAAATTAGCCACGGAGTTGAGAACTCATGGGCAGGGAAAACTGAGCTTTCACTCCCAACTAATCAGTTTCCCCCCTGTAAATGCCCTTCCACCTGTGCATTAGTGTAGCAAAAGAAATATCAAGAACCCAATTTCTTCATTCCTTCTACAAGAGTGTACTTTTGTCCATTGGTGTTAGCTATAGTCACCTTAGTTCAGTTTCCCTTCCACAAAAATAGGAGAATGATCTAGCTCTCATAAGGGATTTCTAAGAACAAAAAGAAGTTAGCAAATGTGATTTTGTTAAATATTGTAAAATTCAAATAAGTAACCATGGTTATAGTGAAGGTGGTCATAATTCCAAGACTGCGTTATCCTTGCTTGCAGTGTTTTATCATTCAAGCTTTAAGGGATATTTTTGCACAATGCTCTCGTTTTTGTTTGTGAATCCTTTTTGAGATATTTACAAAGAAGACATATTACAGCAAAAGCTGACAATTATTTCATTATGTTCCCATCCACTCTCAACTGCAAAGGAAATCATCCCTCCTTGAATGAAGAAGTGCATCTCCAGTTTTAATTATAAAACAGATTATTATCACTTCCAACTAGCTTCGAGGTTTTATCAGCTTTGCAAGATCCATTTCCTATCTTTGTGCAGCTAGATGTAACTAGTGAAAAAAAAATGAAGATAGTAAGGTTGGAGGGCTCATATGTTTGCTTAGTCTTGCCCATCCAGAGTGGTAATTTGAATGTGTTAAGTATCTTGAGCTACATATAGGATTTTTTAAAAAAGTTGCAAATTGCATTACTGTTGAAATTTAAATCAAAGCTGAGCATATGGAAATGTTAAGTCCAAGGCAGAACCACAGTCAATACAGAAGGCCAAAAATGTCTAATGATTGTAGTTAGCATTACAAGATTTGGCCAGTGAAGAAACATTTGGGGTAGTAGTAAAAGAGTGAACTGGCCCAGGTTTGAGGGCAGCCCCTGTGGACTTCTGACTTATGGGCTAAGAGTTCTCATGAGCTGAACTTGAGGCTTGGAAATAACATGTCACAAGTAACAATGTTACAGTGGCAGAGTGTGGAGTGTGTGAAGGGCTGAGTGGGAGGGTGTGGGGATATGGTGTGAAGAGTGTGACCACTGTGCACAGGGGCGTGGCTGTGGTGCATGGGGTGTGGCCATGGCTCGCAGGGGCATGGCCAGGCCACATGGTGGCATGGCCAGGGCAGGTGGGGGGTGGCTACAAGCCAGGGCACCCCCAAAACATTGCCACCTGGGGCAAATTCCCCCCTGCCCCCACATCCCTATATGACTGCAATGTTATATATAATATTGTTATGCTGTATTTAATGTATGTATGCGTGTGTGTGTCATATACACATGCATGCATACATACACAAACACACATGCATAGATAGATAGAGTTGTATGTAAAACAATGTACATTTTACAAAATAACAACATGACTGGCAAAATCATTTTATGTGTATATAACCAGTTGTGTTTACCCATTACTCCAAAAATGTTGTTTGGGGGAAATTGGGATATTTTTAAGGGTTAAACCTTTTTTTTTAAATAACATATTAGAAAATAAAAGATTAGTAATGCACTATAGTAACACTACTCAAAATGTAATATGTAATGAGTAATCTATTACTTTAAAAAATGCAGTAATGCCAATGCCAGTGTATTGGCTTTTAAAAATTGTTGAATGGAATTGTATGTGCACAACAGTTATGTAACTACCTTAGTTGTAGGTATCTCCTAATCTGATTCCTTGAGTTTCCACAACCTACTTCACACACCCAAGGTAGGTGCTGGCAATGGGGGCCCAGGTGGATGATGTTTCTACCCTCTCCTGCCAGCCAGTGATGCTGTAACAAGGACTTGAGACAGAGGTCCAGCTTGTGATGGTTGCAACCTCACTGCCTAGTCAAGGGGAGTGGAAACATCATCCTCTCACACCCTAATTGCCAGCAGAATGGACCCCATCTCTCCACAGCTGATGTGCAGTAAAGTATGGATGGGGGGTAGTTACTATTGCAATACTGTCACAATTGTGACTTCATGGAGACCATGAAGCCAGGTTACACATCTGTAAATGTGACTCTGAATTCTAGACCATCTTTAGAGTTGTCTGAACTTTGCTCCTTGGATATTCCTGCTGAAGGAAAGAAGCGTTTTTCGCCAGTTCCTCATTTCCTCTGAAGCCTTCTACACTGGCTGAATAGGTACTCTGGAGGGTTACGTGACTTCCTGGAATGGTGTGAGAGGTAGGAGACGAATTAGCAAAATAATTTACCTTATTTTTCCTCTACTAGGAACTTTGGCTAGATCTCAGTCCCTTCAACAAATGGAACGAGTCCTTCAATTCTTGGCAGGTACACTTCAGACCCAACATACAGTTAACTCTTCTCCAGCACTCTCTAGATTAGTATGTCCTCAAAACCAACAGAGGACTACAGTTTATCAGTTCTTCAATGTCAACAGAGGTCAATGGAAGAATAAGGTGTGTCAATTGCTTACTGTGTCTTTACAATGCCATATTATTGTAAAGCTTATTAAGAAGCTTATCACATTGCAACCTAACTCAAAACCATTCAAGCATTACATGATTGCTTTTTCATTAAATATTTCATTACAAATAAATCCCCTGATCATTATACTTTTCTGACTTCCTGATAATCTTCCTTAAAACAAATTATTTAACACTACATTGACTTTGAATTTAGTTGGTGGCAAGTTCTGGAAACTGAAGGCTAAACTTGAAAGTAGAAATATTACAAAATATAAACTAAATAAATTAGAAGAGTAAGTGAGTGTATATTTACATGTCCTCACTAGAGGAAGCACATTAGCCCTCACAGGAACAGAACACCCAAGAAGTAGTTTATATTATACCACACTGCTTTTGGACTTTTGCAATTGAAAACTGGAAAAAAAACTGCTTGCTGGATCAGTGATAAGGGACTTCTCACAAGGATGGATCTTTTACAATAAGACTCACAGATTCTACTGGAGTAGAAAATGACCACAGCTGTATTGGCTACAGCTATTAGAATAATTGCACAGCATAGGACCATGAATCCTAATACTGACTGATGGATTTTATAGCCATCTGCCTTTTGGGAACCACTGGGATATCATGAAATGGGATGCCCACGGTTGGGCATCCACCACTGTGTCTTTCCTTATACCATCCTGCAGTAAGGGCAGGACAATTCCAAGCTGAACATACTCCCACTGCTTTTACTTCTAAGATCCCTTAAGGAGATCCCTGGAAAGAAGATCATGCAGTGTCTGTCTGTTATCTAAAATTAGATCCATCCCTCTGCCAAAGCTGCCTATCAATGTTGTGACAAAGAAATAAGACTGGGATCCCACATGCAGCACAAAAATGTTCATTCTAAATTTATGAGAGCGAAAAGGAACCCAGACACTCACTGACTCACCCACCAACCCACCCACATTTAAAAATGTGATAGAGTATAAGACTGCCACATGCTGCAAGACTTCCCCGAGCTAAGTCATAATCCTAGATTGAATGAAGTGACCAAAACCTGATGTAATGGAATGGATTTCCTCTGGGGAACTACTTCACTGCATTGAACTCTTCACACCTGTCACAGAAGGGCATGCCAAGTATAGACCTTTTCTCCCTAATGTGGGCAATTTTTCATTTTAAAAAAGTGTTCTAAAAATATACATTTATATGTATATTTAAATAACATACAAATTTTATTTGAAAACAAACATTTTAAAATACATCCAGATACATTTTTGAATCAACAATTGCATTCTACCATTTGGAAAAGTGTGAACTTTCATGAATATTCCAACCTGCACATTGTTCCAACCCACACATTAGTTAAGAAGATGTGATTCAAATCACTTCATACTGGAATTAGCAAAGACCGAAGTCCTCAAGATGCAACCCAGCTCTAGTCTCTCAGAAATGAAGAACCTATAAAAAAATTGAAATAACATTCAGAGAGATAAATGAGTTCATCCTAAGAAACTTAAAATACTGCCTTCCCCAATTGTTTTTTCCCCCTTGTTTAATAGTATTCATTTTAAAGTAAAGATGGGAGTTATAGATGATGGGTTGCCATCATTTTTTGGTATTTTTGTAGTTTTTTGGTCATTTTCCTCAACCTGGCCATTTCCAGATGTCCCGTACTACAAATCTCATAATCTGATTGACAGCTGAGGACCATGGGAATTGCAGCTCCAGGTAGCCTGTGATATGGTTCTAAACATGGTCTGCTGCAATTTATAGTAGAGACATGCAATGCCTTGTCCTTGAACTAAGTCTGAACTTTACCTTTTTAAGTATAATGTCTTTTAGATATAATAGTCAAGCTTCACATTTATTCTTGTACAACAGGGTATAGATGACCTTGTTTTTGAGGGCTTGAAAATAAGCAAGGGGTCTTTCAATATGGATCAAGACCATCTCACATTGGGAGAAGAATGTTAAACCCCCTTCTCCATATCTCCTCGCTGATATGTGTCACTGATGTTTGAAAATGTGGGGCAAGGAGAACTGGAACTAAATGGGAGCCTTGTTTACTTTCATAAATTCCTGAAGGGTTCAGGAAGAAAATGGCAGGAGAGAGAAGTTACCAACGTCTCTGCTCACATGGTTCTTTTGATTCATTAACCCTTCTGGCCCTGACTGATATCATGGGCCCTAGCATATGTTTTCTCCTGAACAATAACAAAAGGGGCAGCTGCATGCTATGTAATGAACATAAGGTGTAGCTTGACCCTAAAAGTCTATGTTCCAAGTTTTTCTACTGCTGATGAGCCTGTAGTGCTGTTAGGGGGACTACTGACTGCAGTGGCCAATTTGCCTTTAAACTAGGCCTGCTGTAATTGTTTTGCTGTGGTGCTGCTTAATTTCAGCAATGGCTAATTTAGTATGAAAGCAATTAGCATCCCTGCTTAAACAGCTGTCAGTTAACATCTCAGGCTGCAGTTGCAATTTGTTAAGTTCATTCCAAACTAATTTGGAACCAAGCTTGTTCTGTGTGCCTGTCTGGCTTTTAGGACAAGAGAGACTTTATTTTTGGCATCTAAACAGGGGTGGAAAACAAAGACAATTTAGCAAGTAACATAAGTAGTGAGTGAATTTAATTTCCAGATGCTGGGGATCTGTTGCTATTATATCAGCTATACCTTAAAGAAATGGAAAGGGATTTTCCTCCTGGTATTAAACATGTACTTGGAAGTAGTAGTGTTGAGTGAATATTACTTTTAAGGACCTTGGCTGAGGATTGGAACTTTGGGAAGTTGCTGAGAATAAGACCTAAACACACTTATTGTAGAGTGAACACCACTGGACAAAGTGATCCATAATTCCAAGGAAATGTGCATGGGATTGCCTTGCTAGTTGTGAATAAATATTCATAACATCTGACTAGTATAGCATGGGTCTTTTATTCACAAGTAATAAATGAGGCTTGTGTCCTAGTATATGCCCCTCATTGCACCCTTCATTCCTCAACACATCTATGTCATGTAGCTTTATAATTCTTTGCCAGATTGATCTCATACCTGGTCCTGCTTTACCAGTAGGTAGAATGAAGCAGTCACCTAGAGTAGCAAATGCTGGGAAGAAGCAGTGAAATATTGAACTTGAAATATTGAACCTGCTGGCACGGATATTTATGTTATGATAATGCAATTGTAAATAATGACTTCAACAACCATTGTATCTGAAAGACGTTATTGAAAGTGTGGATACAAATAAAGCATAAATTCTACAGAAGATTTCCATTGTGGACCTCACTCCAAGAAGCATTTAAAATTCCTCCAACGAAACAAGGGAATTTATTGACCTATCAAGAATTGTTAAAATGGGATGGAGATAATTTAAGAATGCATGCAGGAGAGGAATTAAAAGAGTTGGGTCACGAATTTAACTGGTTTCCATGGAGACAATTAAAAGAGAGATTTAAGATGGATCAAAAATTATATGGGTTTGAATGAAATGAAAATGAATTAGATGTATTGATGAAAGAGGACCAGAAAAAGAGAATTTCTAGAGTTTATAAAATATTGTTGCAAAGAGAAATAGAATCAGAGAGTGTTAAAGACAATATGGCTCAAAATATTGGACACATGGATACATGGGTGAGGGCATGGAAGACAGATGTAAAATTTACACCAAGTTTAAATCTAAGGGAAATTTTTTATAAAATGTTACATAGATGGTACATGACACCTGAAAGAATGAAAAAAAAAAGGGGGAATTGAAATTGTTGGAAATGTGATGGAAAGGAGGAGTCCTTTTTTCATATGTGGTGGACCTGTAAGGTAGCAAAAAAGTTTTGGAAACAAATACATGATGAAATTCAAAGAATGTATGGATTAAATTTTGAAATGAAGCCAGAATTTTATTTGTTAAATATGTTAGGGCAACAAAGAGAAATAAGATCTCATCAAAATACATTGTTATATGTAATAACTGCTGTAAGATTGACATATGCTCAATATTGGAAAGAAAGAAAATATATTGATATAAAAGAATGGAAATTAAAAGTCCTGGATATGGTAGCGACAGAAAAGTTAACTTTTTCACTTAAAAATAAGCCAGTTCAGAGCTTTGAAAGAGAATGGCAAGAAGTGTTGAATTGGATTAAAGAATAGGAAAGAGATGGAATAATGAAATATTGTTGAAGGACAGATAAGGTAAATTTATGTTGTAAAAGACAAAGCATAAGCTGCAATGTAACAATGTTAAAAGTAATAGTATAAAATTGTTTGTTAAATAGAAACAATGTATGTATGAAATGTAAACTCAGATTCAACTGGAAAAAAGATGCTTGGAACCAGGGAGGGGGGATTTTTTATTTTTTATTCAAAATGTCAATAAAAATTAATTTAAAAAAAGAAATATTGACCTGCTACCTTCAGATGTGGTAGAAGATACATTTCCAATGCCAATATTGAAGTAAGACTCTCTTGCCAGTCCAGTTAACTTTTTTTCGTGGAATGGGAAGTCCACCATCTTGTCCTTTTCCTCAGGCAGCACAATATTTTGTGCCAGCCCAATCTCAGACTCTAGTTCTGAACAGGAGATTTATATCATCCACTGTACTTCCCTGATCTCCTTTGTCAATATGTACTAATGCTCATGAATATGAGCACCTAAATCTTGCAAGATACTGTGAGATTTGTTGTAAGATGCTGGAACATCATGCCTGGGATAAAGTGACAGCATGTTAGAAAAGGTCAATATACATTCTAGATCACTGAGCTGCAATCCCCATGAGCTATGATTTATAGGACCATGTACAAGCTCCTCTTTTTTTTTGTTTCTCATCCAATTCCTGAACCTGAAGTGAGAGTTGCCTATTATTTTTTTTTAAATGAGATCTGGGAAAATTTTATGCAGATCCAGGATTTAAGTATTGCTGTGACTAGAAAAACAGAAAAGCAATAAAGAAACTTTTACTGGCCTTTCTAAATAAGATTGTACTTTGGGTTACTTTTTCCAGTATTAAAATCTTTAAAAGCACAGTACTTGTTCATTCAGGTCAATGGACACCTATGAAGTGACCTCAGCGGTCTCCTTTTGTGAAGAAATTTTGCTGCAGACATAACTATCCTGCCATAACAATTAAGGATAATGGAACATATTGGTATTGGATGTGGCATTTTCAAGGCTGAAAAAAATTGTAAATGTGTCCCTGCACCTGTTCTTCACAGCAAATATTTTTTTTCCATTTGCAAAACACAGATGATGATGACGACGACGACGACGACGACTTTGCAGATTATTTTGTTATCTGGAAATTTACTTTCTATTTGCCATCAAGTCAATTTTGACTTCCAGGGACCTTATGAATAAGAGAGCTCAGACCTCATCATCAACAGCCCTACTCAGGCCTTGTAAACTCAGGTCTATGACTTTCCTGATTGATTTTAGGAGGAGAGATTTCACCACATATGTAACTGTATCCCACTGAAAATGACCAGACCCAGAGCAAGTTAAATTTAGTTCCCACTGAAATCAGAGATACTTAAATTTCAACCAGCTTGTCCCATTGATTCCAGCGGGAATAACATTCAGTGTATCTGGTATTCATCCCAGTTTTTAATACATAAGAGAGAAAGGAGGTATGCAGATTGCAAGCAGAATTCTCATACATTTATGCCTAATATCTTATTTCTAAAGAATAAAATGTTTAGAATTTCAAATTTCCATATATACTAGCACAATTATTGTGAGATCCAGTTCTCAAATAAGAAAATGCTGCATTCCACTGGCCAAATAGCTACATTTGGCAGGGAAGGTGGCTATTTGATAGAAGTTCAGAGCACATCAGAAAGCTGTACACATAGTGAGACAAATTGGTACTGTTCATATTAAAGAGGTAGAGCTGGTATGTATGATAAACACATTGGACTCTTTGAAGGGTAGAGAAAGAAGAGATGACACTTCAACATTTGTGGCATTCCCACCAAACTTTTGCTCATTAAATAGTTAGGCGCTGCTTCTGCCATTTTCAGCTTTGGCTGCAGTAATTGTAGGAAATACAGGATCTTGAAATCAATGCAGCTTGTTTCCAAGTAAATGCATGCAGGATCAGGTGTTTATTATGCATTCCTATCACAAATACAGGCCTGGTCGATCTCTTCCCAATCCAGCTGGAATTGTTCCATTCCCTTCATTTAGATGTGTGCTTCTGAATCTACAAGTTCCTCCAGCAGTTGAACCTAGCTTGACCTGTTCATTATATACCAATATTCAAGGCTGTTTTATATTATCCAGGCTCTTACAGATGTTTTCTGTGACTAGAATGAGCTATAGCCTTTTGCCAGTCAGGAGTATTAACAGTGCTTACTTGTGCTCTTTCAAAATAATGTGGCTGTAGAACACAGTTTAAAATGTTCCAAGTCATACCCTAGGTCTCTGTAAATTGTATTGTTAGACCTTGTTTTGGAGAGTAACTACAAATGGTGCTGAACAAAGCTTTAAATGTTACATTTTCTAAATTACAGCTCCCAGAAACTCTCAATTTTGCCATGCTAGTTGGGAGATTCTGGGAGATGTAATCCAACAGCTTAACGTTTCTAAGCTCTGATACTGCCATAGTCTGAAACACCCAGTACAGTCATCCCTCCACACTCACTAAGGTTCAGGTTACAGGACCCTCATGAAAGTGAAAAAAAAAAAGGGAATAACTCTAGACCCTCCCAAATCATATTTAACACACACACAAAAAGCATGACCACCAATATTCAATCCACTGTGGATTCCTTTGAGACATCAGGTTCCTTCATAAAGCAGAAGTGGCTGGCTGGTGGAGTTGCCACCTCCATTGCTTCTCCACAATATTTTTAATAGGGACTTACTAGCCTTGTTTGCAGTTTCTCAGACTCATCAGGCTTGCAATTCCTATTAAAAATGGTATAGGACAGCAGCAGAGCTGACAGCAAAAAAATCCATGAATAATCAAATCCACAAAAGTGAAACCCGCTAATGTGGAGGGCCAACAGTACATCTTTACAGCTCATAACTGCATATCCCAGTAGTGGGGAATGTAGAGTTCATGAGTCACATGTGACCTACTAGGTCTTTTGTCCCCCCCAATACTCACTTAGAGCTTCCAGAGGCTCCCTTTGCTGAAAATAAAATCCAGCTCAAAAATTGATGTTCACACCTCTATAAGCCTCCACAGAGTGTGACTTCCCCACAAATAATATTATTTCATCTTCCTCATACAAGCAACTTTGGGGAAGCCAGAAAAATCTTTTTAAAAAGATGAAAGCTGACTTTCTGGCCATTTCTTTGTTTTGTGGAAACAAAACAACTGGGTCTAGGACGGTGGTGAAAAACAGGGTAGATGTGTGCCTGGACCCAAAGTTGCCCCTGCCAGATGTAGTCCAGTGAGGTTGCGGGGGGATCTTCAGAATCTTAGGCAGAGGTCTTTCCTAGTGCAGCCACCTATGATTCCACACTAGAATGTTCTGCATCCCGGTCATATGCTTCATCACTGATATACAACTTATTAATATATAGTCCCTTTGTTAAGGCCCTTTGTTAGATAACTAGCCATTTCCACACTTGACTGTTATAGCGCTATGATTCCACTTTCAACATCCTATGGAATCCTGGGGTTTGCAGTTTAGGAAGGGGCCGGCTGGCCCCTCCTGAAACTGCAAACCCCAGGATTCCATAGGACGTTGAAAGTAGAATCATAGTGCTATAACAGTCTAGTGCGGAAATGGCCAATGTTTTTCTGTTTGTTTATTCTGATAGGCCACTTAGCTGCCTGAACATTTTCAAAGCCCTTTTTGAAAATAATGGTTAAAAAAGCAAAGAAACACAAAGTGATTACATTACTGATTGGGACTAATGTTATCAGTCTACTTGGTGAGTGTTCTTTCATAAGTCTGTTCTGTCCCTTTTCCACATAAATTTGGGAATTAAAAAACCTGCATGAAAATGTGTATTATTATTGAAAGCATTTCTGTGAGATATGCATTTTAATATACAATGACCTAAAATATGCAAATTTTGTTCTAATTTTACCAACCTTATACACATTTCATAAAACATGGGTTTTATACACATTTTGGTAGGGTTTCTGAACCAAAAACATATCACAACATTCAAAGAATCTCCAAAACAAGGATAAGTGCTGACTTGAAATGCAAAAGGATATTGCAGCACCTTTGAGACTCAGAACAAAAGCAGTTTGTATCATAAGCTTTCGGAGACTGAGTCAACTTCACCGGCTGCATGGGTTTCACTTGAAAGTTGACTTATTATTGGTTCCCATTGATTCAGTGGGTCTACTCTAGCCTTTAAGCATCTCTGTAATATTTTCTCAACAGCTGTGGTGAATTCTATCAAATACGTTCCTAGGCATTCAAGTATGTAATAAAATTCTTCTCATGATTTGCCAATGTGGAAAAGAGAAGATGAAGAGGAAGCATGACAGTGATGTTTAGATATGTGAAAGAATATCATGCAGAAACAGAACTCTGAGTCAGCTTTCTTTCTTTCTTTCTTTCTTTCTTTCTTTCTTTCTTTCTTTCTTTCTTTCTTTCTTTCTCTTTCTCCCTCAGTTCCTTCTTTCCTTTTTAAAATTAACATTCTGGAGTTAATCATTACTTTGGGCAACTAGCATATTGCTCATGACTAGCACATTATTGTTTTATCATCACAATATTAGTTTTTATAAAATTAAAAACAAACAAAAAATGCTCAGTGATTCCCCCTGAAAAACAATGGCAAAAATATTTTAGATGTAACAAATCATTTTTTTCCAAGCAAGTGATGTCTTACCCCTCACTAATATGTAGGCTGTCATCCTCTTACACATTTACAATGTCATAAACTAGGCTTATGGCCTTCTAACTGTTTGGTATTGACATGTGCATGCACTACTGCCCCCTAAAGCAGTGGTTCTCAACCTTCCTAATGCCGCGACCCCTTAATACAGATCCTCATGTTGTGGTGACCCCCAACCATAAAATCATTTTTGTTATTTATTATTTATTTAGTTAGTTAGTTACTTCCGACATCAAATAGATTGGAAGCACTGCCCTAAATCACTGCTCTGGATAGACTTCTAATGCCTAAAAACAGGTAACCCTCCCCCTTTTTTTAAGCACAGAAAGTGTCCATCAATGCCAGAATTAAGCCAGTAGTTCTAGTTCTGAATGTTGGGTTTCCACAGTTCAAAAAGCCAGTCACTCCCAAAGGCAATGCCGAAACAGCCTACATTTTACACGTGGCGCAGGGAGGAGAGGACAGGGGGAGAGGAAAGATGGCGGTGGCATAAGCAGACGCATTTTGTTTCCCTCCCTCCCTCCCTCCCTCCCTCCCTTAAAGGGAATGGGGGCACTGAACATACAAAAAGCGAGGAATGCAAGACAGTCAGGGCGAAGAACACAACACATGCGTGTGGCAAGCGCCAAGGGTCCATGCACAATGAAAGCGAGAGGAGAAAGTCATCCTGGCTATTTCTGCACTAGACTGTTAGAGCGCTATGATTCCACTTTCACCATCCTATGGAATCCTGGGGTTTGCGGTTTGAACTGCAAACCCCAGGATTCCATAGGATGGTGAAAGTGGAATCATAGCGCTATAACACTGGAATGTGGAAATGGCCAAAGTCCACAGGACGGATCTGAGCAGCGCTTTCGGGTCAAAAAAAAAAACCCACCAAAACAACCATGGAGCCTTGGGAGCTCTTGCTACACAAACCGAAGCCCTTGGCTGATGCCCCCTGCTCCTTTCCCGACTGAGTTCTCGGTCTCAGAGGGACCGATCTCCCCATTGGATGGCAGATCCGCCGCAGGAAAGTTTTCCCCTTTGCCTGCCGGACCAAAGGCGACAGTCACACCGACAACTCCCACAGAGCGGTGTGCCCAGAATGAATGGGCGACTGGGCAATCACCGCTGCTGCAGCCCCGCCACTTTGGGAAGCAAGCAGAGCCCAGCTGCTCGCTCACCCCGGCAAGCAACTCTGTTCGCCAGCATGAATGAGCGTGAGGCAAAGAGGATGAGGGGACGGGGTCTTACCTCCCAGATGTCCCGCTGCAGTGCCATAAACTGTGAATGGGAAGCCCTGTGTGTGTGTGTGTGTGTGTGTGTGTGTGTGTGTGTGTGGTGCGGGCACGAGCGTCCAAGCAGCGCCCGGCTGCTCACTCGCCCCGGCAAGCAACTCTGACTCTGCAAGCCGGCATGAAGGGGAAAGGAACACTGAAGGGGAAGCCCTCCATGTGTGTGTGTTTGTGTGTGTGTGTGGTGCAGGTGTGAGCGTCCAAGCAGCGCCTGGCTGCGCCCTGCATGCATCCTCTCCCTTCCCGCCAGCGTGGGGTCTCCTCTCCTCACCTCCGCCTTAACATTCAGGCTCCAGCTCTCTCCTCCCGCTCTCCGCACCTCCGGCTCCACCTCAGGCTCCTCCAGTGCTTTCCCACCAGGCAGGGAAAGACGGGGAAACGCCCAGCATGCCTCCTCTCCCCTCCTCCCAGCGCAGGGGTCTCAGAAGCACTGCTCCCATTGGCTGTGAGGCCACCTTCTTTTAAAAAGGGGGGCAGGATTGAGGAGCGGCAACCCCTGTGAAATGGTCATTCGACCCCCAAAGGGGTCTCAACCCCTAGGTTGAGAACCACTGCCCTAAAGCCACCTTAAAATCCAGATAAGTGTATTGAAGTAAAGAGTTATCCAGTGCTGATGAGTGTGGCACTGAAGGATGTGTCCCGTGCCTCCCCCTCCAGTGAGTCCCGAAGTAACGAATAGTTGTGACAGGATCCTACAGGAGTCCCTGCTTCAGCTTGTTGCACTGCCACTCACTGGCAAGAGGGCACCACCTTTCAGCACCCCACTCACTTAGAACCATGAAGCTTCATTCCTTGGTACAACTGCCTGCATTTTAAGATGGGTTTTAGGAGTCAGATCAGGAGATGGAGTAAGGCCACGATTTCATAGCTACATGTTCAATGCAGGATCTTGGCCATTTTTTCATTATATTAGTTTTCACTGAAATATAATGAAAATAACAGTCCTTTCTGCAGGTTACCAGATCCCGGCAGCATCCCGCAGGGATCCCAGAGACTCTTCCGGGAGGGGAATGTGATAAGAATGCAGCTCTCCATACCAGCTGTCTGTGGGAATGGAGGAGGTGCAATGGCCACCCCTATTCCTTTACTCTGTGATTGCACTGCCTGGGGATGGGAGAAGAATGGGACCACAACAATGTCATGTGTAACCATCATCATGGTCCAGTCCTTCTTCTGTCCCCATTACATCCTGAGAAAAGGGCCTCTATGTTACAGATGGCCAATTTACTGCATGATCACAAAAATGCTATGGTAAATTTTGACTGGATTTGTGGCCGTCTTATTTACTCAAAGAGAAAGAAAGAGAGATGCATCATTGGCTTTGATGAGCAAATATTCTTTCAACAGGCAGACAAAAATATAGATCTCCTAACTTTTATATACTGGAAAAATAGCCAGCATCGATCTATGCTCAGCCACCTCATATACATTATTAAGTGTGTTGTTTACTAGCCATTGTTTTTGAGTTTTAAAACTTTGCTCGAAATGCATTCAATTTTAATTTTAATAGAAAATGAATCTAAGGAATTTAGTGGGGGAAAGGTGAGTGAAGTTCATTTAATTAAAATTCTGCTAGAGGGTGTGTGACTCTGGCAGATCAATTTTTAAGTTAGTGAAAATTATGCATTGATATTCAGGCTTAAAGCTTCTGCATCTAATTGTTGAGTATAACAAATGTGGTTCCTTGTATATTTATGAAACATTCAATACTCTTTTAAACACCATTTTATTAGGATTTTTTTTTAAAAAAATGCAAGTTGTGATACTCACTTTGAAACTATCAATACTAGATATATAACATAAAGTTCAACATTTAACTCTAATTGAAGTGGCAGCACAGTGGGAGATCAGTGAATAATTTTATGGCTTCAGGGCAAAGGAAAGCTGGCTTATAAGAAATCGGCTTTTTAGTAATGAATCTTGTCTGGCTGTTTTTTTTTTTAAGAATCATAATTTATTAAGTAGACTGCAAAGCAGAACATTTATTTATTTATTCATATATTTTCTTATTTATGCTGTTTCTACTTTCCCCTCCCATTGAACCTGGGAATAAAAAATAATGTTAGTTTTTTTCCCCCAGTTTGTCAGGAACACCTTTTATCATCATCGTTGTCATCATCATCATCATCATCATCATCATCATCGTTGTCGTCGTCGTCATCATCATCACCACCATAGTTTGACAGCATCATCTCCATCTTCACAAAGATAACAAGAAACTCTTCTGATTATACACCATTATTTATCATTATCTTTACTTTCCCTGTTAGTTGATATTACCTCAATAAATCCTAATTAGCGTTAGACCCATTGAATCAGTTTCTGAATGGAAAGCCACTCTGTCTGCACAGTGTAAACCAAGCAGTTTATGAAATTAGCCACTAGGTTTAAGCCTTACAATCTGCTGCAGATTTGAAGCTCCTAATGACTATCTTCTAATCCAAGAAGTGATTTTCTGAAAAAGATAAGTCCTTTGCACAAAACTGTTACATTTGCACAAAGTTTAATATTTGTGCACAAACCTCAGTATCTTACAGAAAATATTATGGATGTAATTTACCAGGGCAGTTACCAATACATAAACTGGAGTTATACTTTTGTGACTGGTTCATTTTCACAATTCCTGTATAATCACTGCTTAATGGAAGATGTAGGGACCATGGAAGTCCCCCAGCCCCTGCTTACCAGGTAGGAACCACTGAGAGCCAAAGGATGCATTTCCCTGTCAATCAGGAAGCAGATGACAGGCATTCCTACACCTTCTTTGCATGAATAATCTTGGGTATGAGAGTGAACTGTGACAGGGAATATTACAAGACAGGGAGGGAATATCAGTCAGCTGCTTCCTAATCAAAGGGGAATGGATCCCTGTTGATTGCAGTGGCCACTGCCTGGTAAGTGGGATGGAGGGGTCAGGTTGGGAGTCACTATGTAGCTATATAACTACAATGGTTATGTAGCTAAGTAGCTATTGAAAATTGAAAATTGCAGCCAATGTTTTCTGTGCCAATTTTTTTTCAAAAAGAAAAAAATCATGGTTACTATTGGAATCTTGCTGAGCAGGGAAAAAAATTGTATGAGAATGAAATAAATGAATATCTACATCCCTAGAAAGGGTCTTTATCACAGCATACTTAACAGCTATCTAGTTCAGAATAATTGCATTCTGGACCATCTAGTTCAGTTCTTTGAAGTGCTGAAACAATGCAGCTCCTCAGAATTACTTTCACATTTCTGCAGTGAGAATTTCTACTTGTGATAACAACACTCTAGTTGCAAAAAGCCCACATTTGGCCATAGCTACTTGATTCCTGATGATGTCAGATATTTGTCATGTGACACTACAGATATCTGTGCAGGGAATCATATCAGCTGTCTCTTAGTATGCTGGTGGTAGCAGTCAAGGACACAATCTGTCTGGGCTTTTCCAGCTAGCTTTTCCAGAAATTTTGTAGCCATGAGGGGACTTTTTTTTTTTTTAGAAAAAAAAAAAAAGGACAGTTTCACAATAATTGGGGGGGAAAGTACAGAAGTTAGTCAGTTTTACAGATTGAAAGTCACCTTGTTACTTTAGGAACATAAAATGCATTGTATACATAATATAATTTGATTCTGTTTGGCATAAAATTACCATGTTTGGTATATTAAAAGTGTCACTTATTTAGATAAATTAAATTTCCTTCTTTTATGGTATTTTATGTTGCAAGTTGATCTACCAATCCTGAACATTTATGATTTTGCAGGTTTATTAGGAATGGGCGAAGAAGAAGAAATCATCATTAGTAAGACAACGAAAAATATTTGTGTCTAATCCCCTTCTAGTCCTGCCTAGAATAGACTCATTCAATCCATTAGATTTGGCTGCTGTTGATTCACCATTCAGCACTTGACTGAATGAGGCCATTTCTGCACAACGACACTCTTCCGTGTTGTCGCACTGCAATCCTGGGTCCGGAAGGGAGTGCGTCAGCAACACTCGCCTCTGCACCTCACCAGCTCCCTGCAGAAGGGAGCATCATGGTGCTGCCTCTTACTTCTGCAGAGCAGTCAGGCACTTTCCCTTGCTGTGTTATGGAAGGAAGCATCGCCATTGCACTTCCACGGTTTTTGCATGTCTGCAAAAGATGGGAGCACTGTACGATGGTAAGTGCAAAACGGATTTTTTCTGTCTTGTGAAAAATGCAAAACTACAATGCTTGAGGATGAGATGGCAAGGGGCCAGCAATGACACTGTGTGGAAGCATGACCTGCTGACCGTTGCCATCCTGTCCCAAAAGTATCTTAGCCCCATCATGCGGAAATAGCCTGAGTGTATTCTAGTTGGAACTAACCAACAAGATAGCAGCCACAGTCTCCTCTAGTTCTTCTTAGTAGCAAGCTGGTACAAAACACTAATTAAATAAGAATAAAGAAAATTATTTCTTCAAAAAGAACAAAGAAAGGAACACCAAAACTAAGAACTGCAATGATCAGATACTGTGCATTTGTGTTACACATAGATCTAGTTACAGTTTTAGTATAGTTCATGAACATCTTGTCTAAAACATTTTATTCACTCTAAATGTATATATAATCCTATTTATTTTATTTTTATGTTCTTTTTTTTCTGGAAGAAAATCTAGGGGGGAACCCTGTCCGCCCTGTGTGTTCCCTTCCTCAGTGCCCCCACGCCAGGCCTTCACATAAATACTAGCACAAAACAGTGCACCATGCAAAGCAGGTGAGCAAAGTCTCTTCTGTGTGCCTTTTTACTGCTTGGCTTCTGCATTAGCAACATAGATCTGTCCTCAAGGTGAGAAAAATTGTGGACAAGTTGAACCTGGGGAAAACTTGCTCTGCTTTTTTATGGTAACAGAAAATAAACTTTAATCCAACTTTAAACAATATTTGTCACTACTGAGTTAAAGTAGCACCAGTACAGAGCAAGGCATTGGGCAGGAACGATATCAGCAGCTCCAGTGTGGGAGGGAATACCCTCCAATATTTCACAGATGAAAACTGAGACATGTGTGGGCAAGCAGCATTATAGTGTGGCCAGGATGATGAAGTTATTAAAGGGGAAGAACAAACCAGCAGGGAGAGGCTTCAGAAGTATGGTTGTGCCTGAGGGAAGAGGGCCAAATTGAGCCCTCTCCTGTCCTTTCTCCCAGTGAGTTAGTTGAATGCAAACTAACTTTTCACTTTGAACTCAACTTGTAGGAATTGAAGCAGGCCTAAGATGAAGGAAAAAAGTGGGAGAAAGAGAATAAACCTGGTACATTTTAAAAGCAGCTGAAAAAGTGGGATGACAGAGGATTAGTCAGGACTGTCCCTGCCAAAGAGGACAGATGGACGATATGGAAGGGCAGCCAGCAGCAGCTGACCAAGTGTGCAACTGGATACAGAAAAGCACAGAGGGCTGCTGGCAATCCTGACAGTGGTAAACTGGGCATACAGAAATAACCACTCAGCTTGATCTGCTTCATCCAGCAGAAGGAGATGAGATGGGAAGCAGTGCTACTAATGGGTTACTTTCTACTTTCACTCTCATCCCTAACTTTCCCTTTTGTGGCATGGCTTTTCAAACTATAAGTCTGTCAGAAAGGATTGCCTTTTGTGTGCTTGGGGTGAGTCTCACTTTGCTTGACAATAAGACACCAACACATATGGTCCTGGAACAAAGTAAGCCATAATTTTGATTGGTTACGCCTGTACGCTTGGCACATACATGGATCCAGATCCAGGCATCAACCAACCCATGTGTTAGTCAATGAGCCATTTCCCCCAGCCTGCACGTTGGGTACCCTGTGATGACAGACCTGGGCCTCCTCTAGGGTAGATGCCACTGCATGGTTCCTCCTCCCCCAGGTGGTGTGGGGAATCAACTGCCATCCCAACTGGGCATGATCTTTTCTGCCCTCACCACTGAGTTCCTTAAGGAGACTCCTGAAACTTTACCAGTGGCTAAACAGACCCTAGATAGCATTGTCCTAGAACCACATCTTATGATAAACCACATCACAAAAGTTGTGGAAAATAAACACAGGCTTATCATTTCCCCCAGAATGAAATAAGAAAACAAGATCAACTTCCTAAGGAGAGGGTGGCATGAAGCTCCAAAGGACAACTGCCACAGAAGCACTTGGGAGTGGAAATAATCATCTTCTCACCCAGCTTACATCTGACCCAGCTTACATCTGGATCACTCCAGTGTTCCTACCAACCAAAGAGCTCAAATTGCAGATTGAAATTCATTGGCTGAGGTTCACGCTTCTTTCTTACGTCTTTGCAAAGCATCATAGGTCCCTAGGAAGAAGCTTTTGCACTGCCATTGTGCAGGGCACTGCAAACTCTCCATTCTTCCCCAAACTGCAAATCATCCCCATGGTAAGTCATGGAGTCCTCTTTTTTAATTACAGGATTATATGTAGGAGATCTCTTTTGGCTGAGGAGTGGGATAAAGAGTCTATAAGTGGTGGTTGAGAACACTAAACTTACTAGACAACCCAACACCCACATTTGTTTAACATCCCATCCTCAAATATCCATAACCTTGATTCAGTGGGTGGTTCTAGCTATTCACTATCACTATTTACTGCTCCAGACAGTTACTTGCCAATAAGCTAACTAAGAAGAAAGATTGGGAGCTGGGTTCATCCTGAGGCAGGGCTCATCCTGGCCATGCCCACAGACTTGTTTAGTTCCAGGGAGATGTCTCCCAGACAATTTTCTATCCAAGCAGCTTAGAAGGAGTGCAGTGTTCTGTTTCAAAGAGGAAACATGCCATGATGTGCCTTCAGATTATTTTCTGAGCCAAATAAAAACTGCTCTGAGTGAAAAGATTGAAATGTCATGGAGATGCAAATTATTGCAAGGATACATAATTCATAGGAGTGAGCTTTGTAAGTGGATTTGTGCAGAAAATTTGTGGATCTCTAACAACATGTTGAGGCCAAGTTACTTTGCTAGATGTTTTTGCCTGAAAGAGCCAGGCTTTCAAGGGAGCTTAGTACTGGAGCACATATTTGTATACAAAAGGTGACAGGTTCAATCTCTGTCATCTCCAGGTAATGCAAAGATCCTGGCAAGCCATCTCCCACCAAGACAGACAGAAATGAGCTATTGCATAATACCTTCAGAGAAGCAGTGCACAATTTGGGTCCAGAGACTTGATCTTTTTTCTTTTCTTTTTCTTTTTTAAATCCAATCCACAGTGACCAGAACTGCATACAATATTCCAACAGTGGTCATATTATGGACTTTTATAAGAATATAGTCTTTTCAATAAATAATTTTTCATTTTCCCTGTAGATGCACACGGTATCTACAAGGAATTTGGTATTGCAATAAATGTAACAAATCTATGTTTATGCAATGCATGCACATATCATACTACCAATGAAAGGACCATAAACAATGAATGATGACAGGATTCTGTTTTGACATATCTTCATTAGTAATTACCAAATTTCTTGTTGAACTGTTGGAATGTACAAAGGTAATAAAAAATAACTAAAAATCAGAACTCTGCCACAATGGAAAATGGCATGCTTTCAAACTGTGAGAAAACAACTCGCCAGTTACCTTCTTTCACTTGCAATATGATATGTGTATGTGTTTCATACAATAGGTTTGTTACATTTATCATATAGTTGCACCTTCTATATTGATCTATGTTGTACGTTTTTGTAATCATAAGCTCCTCTAGCACTTTTGTTTCTGCTTTTTAAAAATCAGTACCCTCTTTTATTATTTGGATTTTTTTTTCAAGACACTTTCAGGAAGATATTTCTAGGCATCTCAAGAGAACTGTCTCATATACACAAATTATTTTATACAAGTAATGTGAATTGCAAAATTGCATAGATAAACTATAGCAATTGTTGCTTTGTTGCAACAACTTTGATTTTTTTTAATCCAGTAGATTGCTTCCTTGGTATATGGATGTGCTTTGCTTCAAAAAAGGAGAAGACATTAATTTTGACCAGAGGCATTTTGTATGAAGTACATAAACTGTAACCAAACAAATAAACAAAATCTTTGCCCCATATTCATGATGAAGGGGAAAAAAATCTTGTCAAATGTTCATCTTGGAAACAAGAAACGAAGTAGCAACCTTTCAATCTATCCCAAAGTGTTGAGACAGTACAACCCTTTTATAGTTTTAACCACTCAAGATAATTTGCTGTCATCACCCAATCTGGCTACTTCATTACTCAATCCAATATCTAGATTATTACTGAACAGTTTAAAAAGCACTGCTCCTACTACAGATCCTTGGGGACAACACTGTTGATATACTCCTCTATTGCAAGAATTTGCCACTTATTCCCACTCTCTTTTTACTGTAGTTTAACAAGCTACCAGTTCAGATGTGTTTTTTGCTTCTTAAGCCATTGCTTTTGATTAGGAGAATTAGGGTGAGCAATTTTGTCAAAGAGCCGTTTGGAAGTGCAAATAGTGCACACTCTCAAAGAACTCTAAATATTTACTGACACTGAATAATAGAATCATAGAGTGGGAAGGGGCCCCAGAGGCTATCAAGTCCATCTGCCTGCTCAGTAAAGGAATTCCAGCAAGAGTATCCCCAGTGGGTAGCTGCCCAGCCTCTTTTTGAACATCACCATAGAAAGAGATCCCACCACTTCTTTAGACAACTAGTTCCATTGCTGAACTGCTCTTACCATTAAGAAGTTCCTTCTAATGTTCAATCAAAATCTATTCTCCTGTAACTTAGAACCATTAGACCTGGTTCTGCCCTCCAGAGCAGCAGAGAACAAAACTGCTCCCTCCTCCCTGTGACTGTCCTTGAGATTAAAGTGTAATGATGTCATCCCTCAGTCTTTTCTTCACCAAGCTGAACATGCCCAGTTCCTCCAACCTTTCCTCTATGTAATGAATCCCACACCTCGTATAATCCTTTTTGCCCTTCTTGGAACCCACTCCAACTTGTCTATATCCTTTTCAAAGTAAGGTTTCACAAACTGAGCATTCTCAAAGGGCCTTTCTGCACTGCATGTCATAATGCTATTATTCCATCTTCAACATCCTGGGGGTTGTAGTTTACTGAGGTCAAAAAGCCCTCTGACTGAGAATTCTAAATGCCTCTCCTTAAACTACAAACTCCAGAATTCCACGGGATGTTGAAAGTGGAATAATAGCACTATGACATGTAGTGCGGAAAGACCCAAAGACCTGTAAAAAGTTAGTGAAACTTACCTTTGCTGAAGACATGTTGACTCTTTTTCAACAAGATGTGTCCATCCTAACACTTGATAACACTGTCTCTCATAATACTTTCCACCAATTTAGCTGTAAGAGATATTATGCAAAGCAACTTAAAACTTGTGGCATTTGTCAAGGTCCTTGGAGAGAGTGTGTGTGTGTGTGTGGGATCCCTGTCCCATCCTCACCCATCCTCTTGTACAGATTTCAGTTTAGGAAACATGTTATATCTTTCGTTAGAAAGTCAAAAAAATTCAGTTAGAATTTTAAAGAGTTCTTGGCATCTCAACCGTCAGGACACTAAAACATGGGAAGAGCCACCTAGAAGGCACAGAACCTGCATGTAACCTGTACTCAGGATTTCCACCTCCTCCACTCACACACACATAATTTCAGTTTCTCATGTAGTCAGTTCACATACCTGGAGTTTGTATCTTGGATATTATCTGCCAAATCATAAATACAGTACACCTGTTTAAACTCCCAATTTCCCTCATTTTTGCTTTGTACCTTTTAAAAGGTGATCAATAGCAGAACGGAATGGGTGTAAAATGCCACTGAACCGATTTGTTACTGTTTTTGTAGGCAGTTTACAGTGATATAAATGAGTCCTCTATCTACAGGACAATGCTGAATTGGAACCATTGACTTCATTGCAATTTACAGCCACTTTCCTATAATTGGATCTGTAATGACAGATCTTTATGTCCGTGTAATGACTTTGAGTAACACAACAGAATAGACAATGGGTTTCTCCAGAAGTTCCCCACTTTTGTATACACAGTGTAACCTTAAACATATACATACGGGTTAAATTTAAAAGATGCCATCTATGTAACTGCCTGTGTGTCGTTTTCCAGTGCTAGAAAGAAGCCAATTAACCATGCATTCTGGCATATAGTGACAGGAGCTTTCTCATTTCCTGTGCACTGGGGTAATAGGTCAGCTTCACCCATATGTGTAAGGGCACAGGAACATCTCTCTCTTTATTCATGTGTTCATTTTCCAGATGTCACAAAAGGACTGGGTATGTTTCTGCCTCATTTTTTAAATTGTTGTTAGAAGGAGCTCAAAAATATGGGCAAATGTGTTTATTTTTCCACCTTAAATGCTGATGTTCTTTATAGTTTTTAAAATAGTTTCCAATCATATAGAGGAATTATTTTTCACCTTACTCTCAGTGAAGTCTCCTCCCCCCGCCACTTCCATCAGAGAAGAAACCTCTGGCATTCACTTCAAAATTTTACTTGATATAAAACTCAGTGTTAAGGGGAATCACTGATAGAGGACCAGAAAGACACATTGGCCCTTTCTGCACGGGGTAAGTAGAACGGCATGGTGAGACCTTTGACGGAGGCTGTCCACACCTTGGGAGCGGACTGGGTTGGACTACCTGTCACAGTTCCGCACCTCAGTCCGCTCCGGAGCGACCTGAAGTGGTCACGCAGTGTGCTTTTTAAAAACCTGTTTTTACAGGTTTTTCAAAAGCACGGAGCAGGCCACTCCGTGCCACTCCATTCCCGTGCTCCGGTGCATATTTGCAGGCTCGCACCAGTGTGAGCCTGCAGATCTGCCGGGAGCTGGCTTTTGGCTGGTAAGCTTCAGCGGTTGGTGGGGAGCCTCCACCAACCGGGAGCCACCATTTTGGACACCGAAGCAGTGCAGAGCGGCGACCTCGCACTGCTCCTCCTCAGGACGGACCCAAACAGACCCACCAAAAAGCCGGTGGGTAGTGGCAGGGAGTGTTTCCCTCACTGCGTGTGGAAAGGGCCATTGTTAAATGATAACTTTACCAATCTATCCATCTATCTATATATTACTCCCAGGAATAATAACACCTGACAAAAATGGGAGTGTGCACATTCTGCAATTTTGTCATCATACCATCAAAGCAAAGAAATGTATTTACAAAATTATATAGTTATTTGTCTGGCCCTAAAAAAGGGACTCTGACATGGCCTACGTGGCAAACAAAGAATATGATATTACTCTTAAAATACAGTAAAACAAGAACAAGTTGCAATACCAAAATGTAACCTGTGGTAATTATCACAATTGAAAATCTAGGCAAATTGAAAAAAAGAATTTAGCAACTTGTCTAAAACCTTAAAGTGAACAAAGGCATCCATTACATTACTTTGCAGAGGCCTATTAAGTTTAATCTGAAGTCCAACATCTGGAAGGCCACATGACTACCACTCTAAAAGAGAAGACACTGTTAAACAGAAGGCTTCTTATTTTATTTTACTCATTCATTCATTCATTCATTTACAGTTCTGGACCTATTCTGCAGAAAATTCACCTGTGGGGTTTTTTTTAAAAGTAGAAAATAGTGTTTTCTACACAGAAAATGAAATCTCTGTACAAAAATATCATTTTTATATTTAGAAAATGTCCCCTGCATATATTTTTTCTGCATAAAAATGTCTAAATGATGCACAGAATTGTTTCAGAACCGTGAAAATATTTGTCAGTTCATTTTCCCCAAACTCAAGAATCATACTTTTCACCATTTTTCAATTTTTTTAAAAAAATATTCTTTCTATCTCTGTTTTGGATCAAAATTCCATCAACTCTAATCAGCATAGCCAATGGTGAGGAAAGCTATGAGTTACAGTCCAACATCAGAAGGGTCATTTGATTTCTACCAGTGCTGTGTTTGAAAAGGTGACAATCCAAGTCTCATTTAATGATAAAGATCCAAAAGAAATGAACTTGCGAGCCTTTGAAGTTGCCCACTGGAATAGCAAACTGAACCAACACCTTGGCAAAATCTTTCTACCTGCATATTCTATTTAAAATATAGCAATCATCTCCAGTTTGCATCTATACATATAAATTAGCATAGTTTTCACACTGCATGCAGATTTGTGCCCTCTTTCTGCCCTCTTTTTGCTAAGACTTTTCCATCTTTTGTGGAAGGCAAGCTGTTAAGTGTCTGATTAACTTTCTATAGTGACAAAGTATGTATCAGTGCTGTACTATAACAACCACTCTATCATGCATCTAAGCCTATTGGATTCCTGAATGTAAGAAATCCAAGGAGTATATCTTGCTTTTAGTATAAATATACGAGCTGACATCATGCATCAAGATATATATGTGTCTCATGTAACTACATTTCTGTATGCTCATTGAACTTTGATGTACAGAAGGTCCTTTCCTATACTCTTGGTCAGGATCACATGGGTCTGGGAAGCCTGATCTCATAAGGTTTTCCATTTCCCAACGCACACCTTCCAGCAAAATTGACATATTTGTGTACATTTCAAATGTGTGTCATTTTGAACGTTTTCCTAATATAATGCATTTTTGTGTGCATTTGATCTCTTTTCTTTGAAAGCACACATTACTACTTTTATTATTACTATGTCTGTGGACATTTTAGAACTTCACAGTTTTCTTTGTGTAGGACATCATGTATCCTATGTCCTGAAGTATATTTTCTTTCTTTTAGGTAGCACATCGAAAGCTCAACATATACTGATTGCCAGCCACAACTTATAGTCTATCTGGTTCTGTTTTCTGTCTGGGAATGGGTAAATAAGATAAAGGTGTGGAAAGAAACAAAAGAGAATAGTGAATTTCTCCCACATCCATATTAGATTTCTTACTATGTTTAGGTGCATTTCCCCCAAAGGATACCAAATCTGTAGCCTGGAGCTAAGATTTCTACTAAGTCAAGGTAAGAGCAGAGAGGGGGAGGAGTTGGGAGCAAGTCTTGTATTTCTGAGAACACTTCAATTTTAATTCACTGGATGCAATGCCGGGGGGAGGGGGGCATATATCAAATATCACGTCTGTACTATTGAC
>CAOLHI010006434.1:0-57066 GCA_948474755.1 Ctenosaura bakeri
CAATAAGAATAAAGTAATGTTAGACTTCCTGTGCAGTTCAATGTTGATACATTTCTTCACTGCACTCTTCAGACAGTATTAACAGGCAACTGCCTGCTCAGAAACAGTTCAATTATACTTTTAGACTTTCACATAAGGCACAAGTTTCATACATCAGCCCTTTGCCTAGATTCCCACCAAAGGTTCAACCTCCAGTCTAGGTCACACCCTCTGACCAGATTTTGCTAAGGTCCAATTACTTTTCTGCCTTTCACTATGCTTCCACGGAGAACTAAACCACCCAAAACAGTCTCAGTCTCTGACGGACTGAGGGACCCTACTCCTTAGCATCTTGCTAGGCTCTCACGGAAGGAATCTCAATACTCCAAGGCCACTTGGCTTTATATACCTTTTTCTCTCAGCCACAAGTCCCTCCAACACATTGGATTTCTCTCCCGAGGAGCCATTTTGTTTGCCTAGAAACCTGCTTCCAGGCTGCACTGGCACTTCAGATATCCACATCACCCCAGAAGTTCATCACACCAAACAACACAATTTATAAACCTATTCAAACCATACTATAAGGCAGGGCTTTCCAAACAATGTGCTGTGACACGTTAGTGTGTTGCCTGAAGTGTGTAGGTGGGTCGCCTACAATCTTGGAAATGTATATTATTATTTATAAATCGTATATTTTTAAAAATATAAGAAAGGTTTTCATGAGATATGTTGTATCGCCATACATTTTGTTATTACAATTTATGTATGTGTCTGTATCTCTTATAAAAGATTAGTTTAACCTCCGGTTTGCCAGTAAAACTGAATTACTGTGTCACGAAATGATGCATATCTAAAAAAGTGTGTCACCAACATGAAAAGTTTAGAAAGCTCTGCTAGAAGGATTTGCATATCCTTACTCTGACTCTCCAGCACTCTGAATGCCACATACCTTATAATATTTTGATACTGAGCAACTTGGCATTGAGCTTGGTGTTCCTTCAGATGGTCCAGAGTTAAAGACAGTCTGAGCAATAAAAGAAGTGGCAAGGGGGCAATTAGAAGAGGGGAAAGTCCCAGCAAGACTTTCAAACAAGACAAATAAGGTGTACCACACTTTTGAATGCCTTCAGTATAAGAAAGAAAGAAATGATACCAAAGCATTGAGTGGGGAGGTTCAACTGATGATGAATTAATAATGACGGCCATAGACTTAAAGAGTAAACTAAGAGGCACCGAATAAAAATCTTGATTAGAAGCATAAGGTGTGTTGCACCACCATTATTTCTTTATCCTACAGTTATCTACAGAGCAGTGAATAAATAGTGCCCTCTGATGGAATTCCTATTCGGCAGGGCTATCAATAAATGGCAAATCTATGCTGATCAGTTAAATATTAGTCAATTATTCATGCTTCTCTATATGAGATAATCATATACATTTTTTAAAAAGTATAATTGGTTTTTAGGTGATGTGCACATGGTGATGTGCACATAAGCAGCAGGCGCTATCATATCTGAGACAGATTTCCTCTTAAGACAATGCTTGTGATCCATGAATTTTTGGTATGTTTATTTTTAAAAAAATTATCAACTAAAAAGCTATCTGATCAACTAACTGGTGCCATTGTTTTAGACAGTCAAAAAGCTTCCCACTGATTAAATATGATAGCCCTCCTATCCAGATAGTGCTCTTTTGAAATACAAGGTATGAATTGCAGCTTGGAGAGTTATCTCCATCTGGTGGTGTTTGAAAGAACTACACATAAAATATTTAAAAAATGGATTACTATGAATTTTATTCTTGTTTTGACACACTGCACTGCAAGTTAACCTCATCATTATTCGCAAGCCTGGCAGAAGATGCTGTTAGATTTTTCTCGTGGTTAGGAAAATATCCAAGATTCACTTCTAACGCTTTGCATCAAACAGTTCATTTGCATGGACTGGAATTTCCTTCTACCAGGAAAACCAGGGCGCTGGTAAACCGAGGGACGATTTAAAAGAAACATACTGGCACAAAACAGTGTTTCGGTACTTTCGTTTAATGTTTTAAGGAATAAAACAGGTTAAAGGAATGGCATAGATCTTGCATAGATCTTGTAGCTACTGCACCTTATGTATCTTTAATGCAAGTGCTCAAAATACATGGCCCTTTTCGCACAGCATTTTCCATGCGAAAGGGCCCCTCGAGCGTCACACAAATGTGAGGAGCGGTCCACACGACGCACTCACATTTGTGCGATGCTCCAGGGCCTGGCAGGCACTGCTCGCACACTTTTTCATTTTTTGGCTTTAAGCAGAAGATGGTGCGCGGTCCCACACTGTTCCCCAGCCCTGCGCGCACTTACCTTGCGTGCGGAGCCTCGGGAGCCGGGCCAGTCGCACTTCCTGTCTCAGTGCAGCCTGGGAAGGGCCCAGGCTGCACTGCGAAAGGAAGAGGCAGGGCTCTCGTGCAAGCAGGAAGCTCATGTGGAGCCGAAGAAACCTGGACGTGAGGGCCTCTCACAAGAGGCTGCTCGCATGAGCACCGCACCCCAGCACTGAGAAAAGGTAGGATGCGGAAAGGGCCCATGACAGAGCCAGCATGGTGGTTTGAGCATTTGACTATGATTCTGGAGACCAGAGCTCAAATCCCTACTCAGTCATTGTCACACAATGGGAGACCTTGGGCAAGTCACGCTCTCTCAATCTCAGAAGAAGGCCAAGGTACACCCCCTCTGAACAAATTCTGCCAAGAAAAACCCATGACAGGGTCACCTTAGGGCTGCCATAAGTTGGAAACAACATGAGGGCATATAAAAACATGACTAAATGGTAAACACTATCCTTATGCTCTCCAAATATATTTTACTATATTGCCATATGCATATATACACACATACACCCTCATTCTGCCCAAAGGAGTTCCTTGTGAATTCATGCCTACTCTGATTGACACCCAAAAATGCTGAAAACCTGAGCACAACTGAATTTTCACTTTTAACCATCCCAGTGTCTAGTACTCATCTTGTCCTACAGTGGTGTAATATGCCTCATGATGATATTTCCAGGATCCCATGAAGGATTGTCTTGACTTAACACCTAGTTTGTAATTCTCTCTCAAGAGCACTTGCAGTCTTTATAAACTATAAATGGGGAGGCCACAGATGTTTACCTGGATTATATCTGTAAATTTATGCAACCCAGCAGTGTTGGTGAATATTCCAGTACCTAGAATGAGGGTGGGAGGGGAAGACAAGAAGGGAGAGAAAGGAGTATTAGAACTGATTAGGATATATCCTTTTCCCAATTCCTAAGATCGCTAATAGAATGGAATGTATCTTGCCTCAAAAACCCATACATTTACAAAACTTATGGTAGATTCAGCAGAAACAACACACACAAATCTGTACTTCTCCAAGATATTAACAAACATCCTTTGTTCAATGGGAAAAAAATTCATACATCAGCGGGCATATTTTTAAAAAAGGCATTAAAAATATGCCTTCCATGCAGAATGGGAAAAAAAACTAACAACATTAAATGATACAAGGATGAAACCAGAAAGCTGGTGGGGACACGGAGAAACTAAGGAAAATGAGACTGAGTTAGATATACTTGAAATTGCAGATAAATAGCTCTCAAAGAACAAAAAGGAAAGAGAGGAATGAATGGTCACTTCTCACAACAGCAGAGTTTCTTTGTAAGAATCTGTATTAGGACCAGCACTTTTGAACTGGTGGATCAATGATCTTGAATTATAGGGTAAACAAGTAACATGGCCAAGCTTCCTGATGAACAAAATTATTTAGACTGGTAAAAATAAAATGGGACTGAGACTGTTTTTTTTCAAGAGGAACAGGTCTTGTATAACATGCTGGACTTTTATTTGCTGTTGTTGCTTTAGTTGTTTTAATTGGTTTCAAATTTCATGATGGTTTGATTGCTTTTTAACTTTTATATGAAGGCCAGCATGGTGTAATGTTTTAAGCACTGGGCTAGAGCCCTGGAGACCAGGGCTGGATTCCCTGCTTGGCCACGGAAACTCACTGGGTGACCTTGGGCCGGTCACACAAACGCAGCCCCAGAAAACCCCATGATAGATTCACCTTAGAGTCACCATAATTTGGAAACGACTTGAAGGTACACAACAATAATTTTCAACTATGTTTGTTTTAACTAAGCTGCCTTGAATTCCAAACTGGGAAAAGGCAGAATATAAATAAATATGATAGTAAAAATAGTAATAACAACAAGAAGGTCACAGATACCCCCTGAGCCACCAACAACAGCACTGAATCATTAAGAAACCCAGTATATTTTTATTTTTATTTTAATCTCGCATAAAAGGAAGGGAAAAGAAGAAAGAATTTTTTTTCCAGTATATATGTATATACATTATATCCATCCAGCAATTAAGAAGCCCAAAGGAAGACACACAACTTTTGGTCAGGGCTGCACAAGCGTGCTCCTCTTGGTACTGCTGGACTGCAACTCCCCTTCACCCTTGCTAGCACAGCAAAAGGTGAGGGATGCTGCAAATAGTACTCAGCATTTGGAAGACCACAACTGCCTACCCATTCTTTGGAGGGTGTTCAACCACTGCCAGTAGAATTGTACAATATAATACTGTATTCTCTCAATATAATCCCATTCTTCCCAAATTCTCCCGCACCTGTAATTTTTCTAAGGATGATATATACACTTACGGCCTGCTAAATACTGTACAATTTGTTCCAGTGACTCAAGAATAGAACTCTGGGTTTGGAATGTGATCTGGGCCTTTGCAAACAGATCAAATATGTAGCTGAAAATTCAAGAAGAAACACACAGTTAAGAATCTTTATTTAACACCTCCGAACCTCACTGTCTCCTCTTTTCTATGGGATGGAGACTGTGCCGGCAACCTACTATCAGTATCTATTAGCTTTCTACCTACGTTAGCATTAGGCAAAATTAAAGACGCTCATGGAAGTGACATGAGGCTATCTTTAAATATGCCATGTTGAAGAAGGAGTAAACTTGTTTTCTGCTGCTCCAGAGTTAAAACACAAACCAACAGATTCAAATTACAAGAGATTCCACCTAAACTTTAGGAAGAACTTTTTTCTTTAAACTGTAAAAGCTGTTCAACAGTGGAAAAGACTGTCTCAAAAGGTGGTGAACATGCCTTCTTCGGCAGTTTTTAAACACAGAGTGGGTAGGCATCTTTCAGAAGCACTTTAGTCGTATATTCTTGCAAGTCAGAGGACTTGACTAGATAGCCCTTGTGCCCCCTTCCAACTCCAATTCAACCATTCTATGATTGTTTAAAAACTAGGTTGTTTATCAGTTTTTTCCCAAAAGTCTGAAGAACATCCTGTTGTACCAAGACACCCACCCCATGTTCAACACATGGTGCTTCAGAAGAAAAGCAACCTGGCACTTTTAAGTCTACAAACAAGTACAGAGAAATCACGAACATCGGTCTGAATCAGACATTATTGCTGCTTTTGAAACATACCTTCCCTCCTTAGTGAGTCCACCTCCATTTGGTGGCAATTCTACAGCATCAATAGTGTCTTCCAGCTGAAGAAGAATCCCTTTAAAGCAAAGAAAAGAAAAGAAAGAAAAGAAAAAGAGGGGAATTACACAATAAGTTCAGTAGTGTGGCTAATACTATTTCTTAGAGAGGGTGCATTTGCATTCATGTCTTGTTGGTGGACTTCCCATAGTTAACTGACTGGTTGCTCTATGAACAGAATGCTGGAGTAGACAGACCTTTGGCTTCATCCTATGTAGCTGTTCTAATGTTCTTATGTACGGTTGTCCCTCTATATGCACGGAAGCTAGGGGTGCAGGACCACCACAAAAGTGGAAAAACCACAAATATCTATAGGCCCACCAAACCATACTTAACAAACACAAAAAAATACAGTATGACCTGTGGATTCAACCCACTGTGGAATCAAATATACAGCCCACCATATATTTGAATGACTGGATCTGCTTTCAAGACAGCAGGGTTCCTTCACAAGGCAGAAGCAACCGGCTGGTAGCACTTGCTGATGCCTCTGCTGATGCCCTGAATCATTTTTAATAGAACTTACAAGCCTTTCCTCACATTCCCAGTCTCTTACAGTCTCTACAGTCTTGTGAGGCTTGCAGAGAGACTGTGACTTATAAGTTCATATTAAAAATGTGTAGGGTAGGAGTAGAAGCGATGGTGAATAATCAAATCTGCAAACTTTAAACCCCTCAATGTGGAGGGCTGAATGTGTAAGTGGAGACTACTTGGTACATAGAAGTTGTCCCACTCCTGCTCCTCAGGCATAGCCGGAATGAAGGCTTCCTCCCAATGTCCTTCTAGCAACACAGGGCTCCTTCTAAACTGCAAGGTCGCCCAAGTCGAGAAAGAGACTACCCTGCCACATTCATACAGCAGGTTTTCTGAAGGCTTCCTTGTTGAAATGGAGGTCGCAGCATTTTCAAAAAAAATAAAGTGTCTAATAAAATATAGTTCAAATGTTATACACCATCAGATTCTTGAAACGGGCAAACTAGCAATGCAGACTATGAGTGGAAAACATGCAGTCATTTCTATGTGTCTAACAGGCTTGCCGAGATTTGAAAAATCTCAGCTAATCCACAGTTTTACAAGGCAGGGAGGGATAACAACTAGCTGTGATGGGCAAACAGCATGTTCTTTTTATTTATTATATATTTTTAAATAAAGGGTACAGGTTTCAGAAACAAGCAGCATGAAGTCCAACCTTCATATGCTCACAATGTGTCACAGGAGAACCTTCTTCACGTTTGTTACAAGATGTTTTTATTTATGCATAACACTTTCTTAATAAGAACACTGTATGCAAACTACAGCCAAAGTCAACCAGTGGTTTACCATCTGTCGGGATTATAAAAATGATATGCAGATTACATTTACAGGCAATTAAAACATGCAAATTAACAGTAGCTCTCCAGCTCAAAATACATAAACATGAAGCATCCTCAGCAGTCAACAAGTTGCCAGTAAATCTGCTAGCATTTCTCATGCACCATGAAAGTTTCAAGCAAGCTGGATGCTCAGGCATCCTTTTCTACAAGGGTGTTGTGCATCTTTCCTTCCTTCCCACTCACCCGAAAAGAAAATAAATGAATGAACCACCCAAGTACTTTCATTTGGTCTTGCTGGATAATGTTCAAGACATTTCATTTTTCAGTTGCTGTACAGGTTGACAGACACTTATTTTACTGCAGCAAGGCAGCACAATCACATCAATTGGCAAATGAAGCACATCTGGAACTTTTTTTTTAATAAAAAAAGAAAAAGAAACTGCTTTATACTCCTCTTAGCCAAGCTGAAAATGACTAATATCCAAGTCATTCTAGAGAATATATCTATGGAAAAAAAAGTGCTGTTAATAATGGTACTTACTCTTTATCTTTGCTATGTCTTCAAGCTCCATGTTCAGTTCTGCATGAGAAAGGGAGGCAACTTTTATTCAGTCTAATCTCAAGATAGGTGCCATGTTTTCACATCTCTTCATGCATATTTATGAAAGTGAAAGGGAAGTAGTGTCCCTCTACTCTGCTTTGGTCAGACCTCACCTAGAATACGGCATCCAGTTCTGGGCACCACAAGGGAGCTGGGAATGTTTAGCTTGGAGAAGAGAAGACTGAGTGCCAATACAAAAGCCATATTTAAATATCTGGATATTATGGATGGAATGAGCTTGTTTTCTGCTGCTCCAGGGACTAGAAGGAGTGATTCTCATTCTAGTCCCAGCAGCAGCAGTAGAATGAGAATCACTCCTTCTAGTCCCTGGAGCAGCAGAAAACAGTGGATTTGACTTACAAGAAAAGTGATGCCACCTAAACATTAGGAAGAATTTCTTTATAGTAAGAAATGTCTGACAGTGGAACTGACTACTTCGGAAAGTGGTAGACTCTCCCTTTTCAGAGGTCTTTAAACAGAAGTTGGACAGGCATTTTTCAGAAGTGGTTTATTTATGTATTCCTGCATGGCAGGGGGTTGGTCTAGAGGGCCCTTGCAACTCCTTCCAACTCTATGATGCTCTATCGAAGTGCATGCTAATGTACCTTGCCAAGTGCCATACATGTGCATAATCTGCTGAATACATCTTGGGTTTTAGTCCAGATTGTATCAGCAGAGAAAAATGGAAGAGAAAGGAAGATTGCAAAGAATTTCAAATGGAGACTGTTGGATCAGAGCAAAAGCTGATCTAATCCAGCCCTCTGTTTACATAGCTGTCCACCATTTAACTACGGGAAGACCATCAGCAGGATATAAGTGTGACAATGAACTTACAAAATTTGTTGTCACAAGAAGTGGCAATGGCCACTACCATTTGCTGCATTAAAAAAAATTAACTATGGCTACGAGCCATTATAGTTATGCAAAGCCTTCAGATTTACAGGCTGTATATCGGTGAGTACCAGGTCCTAGCAAACAAGAACAAGAGACTGCCTTCAAGTCATAGCAATGAGCAGCTGGCCAATGTACAAAACAGAATACTGGACTTCTAGTCTGAGGCTGCACAGCTTTTGTTATATAGCTGGTTCTCCACATTTGTGGGTTTGACTTCCACAGATTTAATTATTTATGAGTTTCTTTAATCCTTGCCCCACCCCAAAAAAAAAAATTTCCAGGGGACCCTTCCCTCTTGACAGATCTACTCAGGCTATGCGGCTCTGGAAAAACATGCCTGTGGTCCTCATCCACCAGCCACTGCCTGGCCAGTTAAGGACAGCTTGCACCCTGATTTCATAATAATGCATGAGATGGGTCTCAGTGTGTTCCAACTACTTTCCTTCTCATCTACCCACAATGGTTTCTAGCATCACCAGGGAACAATCATTTATAGCATGCACCTTCCTTTACCTCCTCCTCATTGGCAAGAAGAGGAGCTGGGTGGGACTGCAAAAACGATGGGAGGTTTCCTCCAGTAGAAGGTTTATGTGCCCCAACAGGTTATATACTCTGAAAACATCTATGGGTGTAGTCTACAACATGGCAATAAGGTCAGGTCACGCCCCCTCCCCAAACTGACCTGTTGGTAAGCACAGCGGCGCCCCCCCCTTAAAGAAATGAGGCAACAGGGAAAGCATGGCAAGTGTCTGGGTATAAGGAGATTGGGAATCACTGGAAAGAGAGAAGCAATCTGCTTTCTTTACTGTACTTCTTTTGCAATGTCTTGTACCTGTGTGCATGAGCAGGTAGTGTGCATGAACAGAAATATAGGATGGGGGACACGTGGCTGGATAGCAGTACGTGTGAAAGGGATCTAGGAGTCTTAATAGACCACAAGCTGAACATGAGTCAGCAGTGTGATCCGGCAGCTAAGAAAGCCAATGCAATTCTTGGCTGCATCAATTGGAGTATGGTATCTAGATCGAGGGAGGTACTAGTACCACTCTACTCTGCTTTGGTTAGACCTCATCTTGAATCCTGTGTCCAGTTCTGGGCACCCCAATTCAAGAAGGACATGGTCAAGCTGGAGCAAGTCCAGAGGAGGGCGGCCAAAATGGTGAGGGGCATGGAAGCCATGCCCTATGAGGACAGACTTAGAGAGCTGGGTATGTTTAGTCTGCAGAAGAGAAGGTTAAGAGGGGACATGATAGCCATGTTTAAATATGTGAAGAGATGTCATGTTGAGGAGGGAGTGGGCTTGTTTTCTACCGCTCCAGAGACCAGGACAAGGAGCAATGGATTCAAGCTGCAGGAAAGGAGATTCCACCTGAACCTCAGGAAGAACTTCCTGACAGTCAGGGCTGTCCAGCAGTGGAATCTGCTGCCTTGGAGTGTAGTGGAGTCTCCTTCTTTGGAGGTTTTTAAGCAGAGGCTGGATGGCCATCTGTTGGGAGTGCTTTGAGGGTGTTCCTGCATGGCAGGGGGTTAGACTGGATGGCCCCGGAGTCTCTTTCACCTCTACATTTTTATGATTCTATGATTCTAAGGGGGAAAGGGGAGAAAAAAACAGAGTTAAAACCAAACAGAAAGGGAGGAAAAGTTCTGTTATTCTTTTTTTCATTTCCTTCTGATGGCTCTTCTTCATTCCTCTCCCTGACCAACTTTCTAAGCCAAATTTTACAAACCCAAATCTCAGAAAACCAGCACTAGGCATGCAAATTAAGAAGCTATTCCATCCATCTGATTTTAAACTGCATTGTTGATGTTGTGCTTGCCTTGTTCAGAGTACATGCAATTTTGCCTCCGTAAGACTCCATGAATACACTTAGACTCCCCTGGAAATGCCTCACTGAGATTAACACAAACTGCCCATATCCAATTCCATGGTTTGGTACAGTTTCCTTTCCTTCTGTTGGGGCTTACACAGATGTGCCAAAGGGATTCTGTTCAGTGTCCCCGACTGATCAACTGCCTAGCAACTGAAATGGGCTTTCTGAAGACTGAATGCAGTACTACAGTATAATTCCAAAAGCATGCAGCCAAGGAACTATTCATTCTAGACGTTATTGACTGATGAAAGCAATCTACCTGAGCTGGCATACTCCACACTGAATTTGTATTCATTCTGCTGAACTTTTCTGGCTTGCTCTTCCAATACAATATTGATGGCATCCACTGCTGAAGCTAAGTCATAAGGAGTCAAATCAAATGATGCTAACTCTTCACACAGCCTTTCCTAAGAAAGGAAACACAAAGAAACATTAATATTTTAGAATATCAGCAGTATCAGCCACATAAACATTCCACAATGGCAGAAGAGGTATAAATGAAAAAGGAAGTAAGCAACCCCTCTGAACAACAGTTCTTCCATTTTAGGCTGATTTCAAATCATGGTCTCCTCTAGTATTTATTGCTACCAGCAATCAAAACAACCACTTTAGAGAAAAACATACCACTGATGTACTAGGGCTTTGCTGGGAAGAGTTTTCACCAATATTTTCTTATACTGCACAAGGAAAGCCCATGATTAAACTGTGAGCAGCTCAATTCCCAATCTCAATTAAAGCAAAAATGTGAATGCGGAAGTTCAGCATATCCATAAAAATTTCTCATTATGTACTCCAAATCTCATTCCAGTTCTGATCACATTTGAGTCCCATCCACAGGGAGATATCAATTAGGACTTCTCCCTAGTGGTGGCAAGCACTTTTGCCTGAGCAAAAAGGGAACATACATTCCAGATCAATACTTAATATCTAGTGTACCAGCACAAGAAAGATGAGATGACCTTTTTGATTCAGCAGAGGAGCTGCCAATATTCTCCAGTACATTCTAATGGATAGATTGTAGTTATACTCAGAGCAATACAGCTGTATGGATATAGGGTAATAAATAACAGGGAAAGGAGATGTGTGTATGTGCACATGCGTCTACACCTTCAAGTCACCTGTCAACTTCTGGGAGCCCAAAGAATTTCATAGGGTTTCTTTAGGCAAGGAATATTCAGAAGTAGCTTTGCCAGTTCCCTCCTCTGAAATACAGCCTACAGCACCTGGTAACTTGAGCTGACCCTGTTGAGCTTCCAAGATCAGATTGGCTCTGGTGCCTTTTGAATATCTAGGCCCTGGGAGGAGACATATTATCTACATATAAATGTGTGCCTGTAGAACAAGGCACACACACAGGTGTCTCTGAATGGTAAGGAAGACACTCATCGGTTTATATTTGGCAATGTGATTCACAGACCTTCAACTAGAATGGCATACATCTAGGCAAAAATCCAATTCTGGGAGTAAATTCTCAAGATTCAGTTAAAAAAACAGCAGGGAAATTCATCATTGAAGAAAAGGCTTCAAGCCACGCTGTGATGTTTTTCCATTGGGAAAGGACAGTTTTGACATAAAAAGCATATGTAATCTTCCAAAATTAAAAACAACCAGCAATATTGCTTCCTTCCAGAATTATCATTATCTCTACATGACTATTTAGCAGAGACTATTTAGCAGAGAAGACCAAAGCAAAAGCAAACACAGAGCTTCAAAATGCAACTGCAAGAGAACAGGATTCTGTAGGTCAGAGCAGACAAATGCTGAGAACATTCTATGTGCCGTTATTCCAGCACTGAGGAGCTTCAGCCAGTATTGAAACTGACCTTGAAAAATGCCACCTTCAGCCATTTGGCACCTTGTTTGTTTGGCAAGAGTACAACACCTATCACGCTACGCTGTTATATCAATATATTCCACTTTAACTGCAATAGCAACATCGCATGGAATTCTGGGATTTGTACTTTAATGAGACCCAAGAGGTCTCTGAGTGAGAATTCTAAATGCAAATTGCAGGAATCCATAGGATGCTGTCATAGCAGTTAAAGCGGAATATAGCACTATGAATGTAGTGCTGGGCTAGACAGTCCAATGGCACAAGGAAATCCATTTATCTTGTGATATATAAAATGCCTACAACACTGGCTTCTCTCTGCAGTAAGGTCAAGTACAGGCTGATGCAGTGCTGAAAAGCCCAAGCAGTCCAAAAGGTTATGCAAGTTCCTTAATGGGTAGGACTCCTACACAAGGAAATAATGATAGCAGGAGCTATACACATAGCACACAGTAAATGAGCAATAAATGCATGTTCATCTGTAGCAAAATGAAACTTCCAGCACATCATTTTTCCTTCTTCCCCTGCTCTCTTTCTTTCTTGCACAATAATTCTTGGAGGAACAAATATTCAGATTACTAGGAGTGAGTACAGAAGAGGAACTAAAAGGCTCTTTTCTGTGTAAAAATGGTAACAAGTCAGTTGCAGTTTTACTTACCACGTTGTGAGCTTCATCAAGTATTACTACAGTTCCCTTCAAGTCTAAGTTGTGAGCTTTCCGACTCTGATTTTAAAAGAAAAGTGAGAAATAGTGTGGACAAGGCATCTCATTCCTAGTTATCTCAACCTACTGTGAAGGGTCTGCTGGGACACAGCAATCTATCAGACCAGTGTAGATGCAGGATAAGTCCCTATTCCCCAATCTGCTTTACACCCAAAAGTTTCTTGTGTACTTCCTAGGATCCTTTGCAAACCTCAGTCCAGAATGAATTATTTGTTTTATCCCCAATACCAAGATCACTTGTTCTTTATTTTCCTTCTCCTCAAAGCCACCAAATTAACATTGTGATATTCAATACAAAAAAGGGGGTCCTATAATTTTATTTATGTATAACTCAAAGGAGAATTTTAGCAGGTGAAGATTCTATAATGAAATAAGCTACAGCTAACAGAACTCTGCCTTGCATTGAATACCTCAGTGGAGCTCAACAATTCCAAAAATATTTGGTATATTTAGAAGGATGAGAAACAGAGACAGTAAGAAATGCTGTGCAATGACTTTAAGTAAAAGTTGCTGTACAAAACAGTATTTTCCTGACTTGCCAGGTGAATGCACTTGAAAAATACCTGCTTACTACCAGAATAAAAATGAAGGGGAACACACAGTACTATAAAAGCATTTCCCTTCTCTAGAAAGATAAATGCTACAGGCAAACAAATGCCAATGAGTGCTCTGGATTTAAATATCATACATATTCTAATTTTCCACCTCCATGTATGTCAATTTGCACTGTATCGTTTAATGAGTTTCTAACGTAATGTCCCTTTACTGGCATGTGAATATTAAAAAAGGTACCACATACCTTCGAATCCAGCAAATAGTTATAAGGCATAAAAATTATGTCAGCCTGCTGCTTCAGACTCCGTGAGAGATAATAAGGGCAAACTCTGTTTGAAAAAAAAAGAGAGGAAAAAAATAATACAATGCATAGAAGATAGCACACTCTCCAGTCGTTTATTATGACTCTCAAGGGCTTTTTGACAATTTCCTAATGGGCCAATGTAGCCCATCAGATCTTACAGGGTAACAGCCTGGTGTGCTTACATGCACTCATCTTCTCGTCTAATAGAAGAGAATGCGGGATAGAAACCATTAATACTGCCAGTGTACCAACATGGGAAGAGGGAAATGAAATAAGGCACTTAATATTTTCAGGATACACCAAGCCCTCAACCAAGAAAGCAACCACAAGAACCCTTTCAAAGGGACGTGTTCACCACATAGTAATTCTTCAATCAGTTTTATCTCCCATTAGACAAATAACATTTTAATTAATCAAGTGTGTCATGTTTTACTAACAAAGATGAACTGTTCACAGTTTAGGAGTGATCAGAAACGAGGCTTTGGTCTAATTTTCCAAGTAATCATGTTATTAATGTACGAACATCAGATACAGTGGTATAGATTGGAGTGCAGTCATTTGATAACTAGCCACAGATGTCTTAGGATGCTCAGAGAACTTGACTGAAGGCTTGAAATTCCCCAGACACAGCAATATGATTTGCAACCTAAGCCTTCCAACGTGTACAAGCTGGATTTCTCATTCGAGAAATAACTTCATACATGGTGGATTAATTTTTTTCAATTTAATAATTCCTAATTTCTTCAATGAGAGCCAGTGTAGTATAGCAGTTTGAGTTTTGGACTACAACCTTGGAGACCATGGAAGACTACAACCTTGGAGACCATGCTTGGCCTTGGAGACTACAACCTTGGAGACCATACTTGGCCATGGAAACTGACCGGGTGACGCTGAGTGCATCACACTCTCTCATCCCCAGAAAACCCTTTGATAGGATCGCCACACATCAGAAATGACTTGAAGGCACACAAGAAGAACAGGTTACTTACCTGTAACTGTGGTTCTTCGAGTGGTCATCTGTGTCCTCACACAATGGGAATCTCCGTGCATGTGCAGTAGCTTTTCGGAAAGTTCCAGAGCTGAGCAGCTTAGCAGGAACCCCTCCTCCATTCGGAAGTGAGCATGCTCAGTCTTGCCAAGCTAATGGTCTCTCCTCAGTTTCAAAGTCTGCCAAATCAAGACCTGAAAGAGGGGAGGCTGGGCAGGTATGTGTGAGGGCACAGATGACCACTCGAAGAACCACAGTTACAGGTAAGCAACCTGTTCTTTTTCTTCGTGGTCTCTGTGCCTCACACAATGGGAGACCGAGTAGTTTACCACTGGATGGCGGCTCAGGTCCTAGTGGATAGAAGACAGCACCGCACGGCTGAAGCGGGCATCACGCCAGGCCCGGCAGCCAAGGAGGTAGTGGCGGATGAAGGTCGAAGGCCGTGACCATGTAGCCACATGGCAAAGCTCCTGTAGGTCAACTCCTCTGAGAAGGGCTGCTGAAGAGGCCATTGGCCTGGTAGAACAAGCCCGAAGCAAAGCCGGGGGAGGTTACCTGGCAAGTTCATAGGCAAGGTGAATTGTCTGGGCAACTCACTTGGAAAAACATTGAGAGAAGACTTTATGACCATTCCGATGCTCACTGTAGCACACAAAAAGGTGGGGCGTCTGACGGAAGGTGGAGGTCCACTGAAGGTAAAAGGCAAGGGCACAGCACATGTCGAGCGAGTGAAGAGAGCACTCGAGGGGCAATGCTGGGTCCGGATAGAAAGTAGGCAGAATCAAGTCTTGATTTATATGGAATCGGAGACTACTTTGGGAAGAAAAGACAGGTCGGAACGCAGGACCTCTTTGTCCCAATGGAACACCAGGAATGGCTCATCATAACACAATGCAGATAGTTCTCCTGCCCGCCTGGCAGAAATGACGACAACCAAGAACGCTGTCTTCATAGTTAAGAGGCAGTCATCAGATGTGGCCATCGGTTCAAAGGGATGGCGCATGAATTGAGAAAGGACAAGCGACAGAGACCAGGGAGGAAGCGGTGGAGTGACAGGAGGATAGAGGTGTTGCAGGCCCTTGAGAAACTGCTTTACTGTAGCGCTCTGGAAAAGGGCAGAAAAGGGAGAACCTCGTGGCTGATAGGCCACTATTGCAGAAGATAAACTTTCAGAGAGGAGAAGGCGAGACCCTGATCCTGTAACATTAAGAGGAAATGAAGCACTGTAGGCGGGGCGGTCGGAGAAGCAGGCTCATCACAGGAGATGGCAAAGGCCACAAACTTCTTCCATTTATACTCATAGGATCTATGAGTAGATTCCTTCCTCACGGCCATGAGGATGGCTTGGATAGTGGGGGAGTCTAGAATGTTATCCTCCAAGCGTGCAGGCAGAGGAGAGGGAGGTCCGGGTGCAGTACCTGACCTCCCAAATGAGAGAGGAAGTACGGCGTGTTCCGGAGATTCATGGTGTGGCCCCACCGTTTCAAGGAAACCGGAACGCATTGCTGAGAGAGCCGGGGGCCAGACCAGCATTGCTGAGAGAGCCGGGGGCCAGACCAGCTCTTGAAGCAATACTGAGGACACTAGGTCGCAAAGAGATCAATGGCTGGAGTGCCCCAATGGGGCACTATTCACCGAAAGGCAGCATCGGACAGGGACCATTTGTGATGACACGTGTGTCCCTGCTCAGCGTGTCCACTGTCACATTGTCCCATCCTGCGAGGTGGACCACAATGGGATGTACACGTAGCAGAATGCACCAGTTCCAAATGCATAGAGCCAGATGGAGCAGAGTGGAAGAGTGGGTACCTCCCTGCCGGTTCACGTAACAGACAGCTGTCATATTGTCCGATAGCATCTGGACAGTCCATCTGACAACGAGGTTCTGAAAAGCCGGAAGCGCTTTGAAGATTGCCAAGAGCTCTAACGCGTTGATATGGAGATGCAACTCCAGGCCAGTCCAATGGCCTTGGACTGCGCAACCGTGACAGTCAGCTCCCCAGCCCAGGAGAGACAGTCGGTTGTGATAGTGAGTGTCGGACGGGGCTCTAGAAAGGGCATCCCTGACAAGAGATGGCTTGGGGAGAGCCATCAATGAAGTGAGTCCCATACCGGATGAGGCACCCAGAGAACATGGCGTTGATCATCGAGGAGAAGGTCAAAACACCAGAGAAACCAGTGCTGGAGAGGACGAGCGTGAAGACGGGATGAATAGGTGACTGCTGTTGTCACAGCCATGTAGTCTAGAAGCTGTTGAATGTTGCGGGCAGAAATGGACGGATTGCACAGGAGGGCGTCCACAGCCTGTCGCAGTCCATGCACACCTTAGAAGTAGGAAGGCCCTGGCGCAAGTGCAGTCAAGGGTAGCTACGATGAAACCCAGGATGCGCAAGGGCTCCAGGTGGGACTTCTTGGGGTTCACCCTGAGTCCGAGATCGGAAAGGAGGGAGAGGGCAAAGCTGTCCTTGTACAGCTTTTGTTTGCAGGATGCCACCAGGAGCCAGTCGTCCAAATAGGGGTACACCAGAATGTTCTTCATGCGGAGGTAAGACACCACAGGGTCTAGGCACTTTGTGAAGACTGGGGGGACCAAGGGGAGGACCTTGTATTGGTAACGTCGTCGACCACAAATCAGAGGTACCTCCTGTGCTGAGGGCGAACAGAAATGTGGAAGTAGGCATCTTGTAGATCGATGGATGTGAACCAGTCCCAGTGACTCAGAAAAGGTAGGATCGAGGACAAGGTGACCATCTTGAACTTCTGGGGGCAAATGAAGGAGTTCACCCCCCTGAGATTTAGGATGGGTCAAAGCATGCCATCCAATTTGGGTACTGTGAAGTACCAGGAGAAGAAGCCTGTGGATTTGGCTGAGGGTGGAAGCTGCTCTATGGTCCCTTTGAGGAGGGTCTCTACCTCTTCAAGGAGGGCCGAGCTGGCAGGTGTGGAGAAGACTTCGAGAGGAGGAGCACTTCGAAACTCGATGGCATAACCAAGACAAACTATGGTCAAAACCCAAGAGTCCAAAGTGATGTTGCGCCAGATGTTGAGGTGGCGGGCTAGTCCTGTGGTTCTGGAGAGGCGGTTGGGTAGATGGAAGAGGGGCAGAGGTGGCGACCTGCAAGGGGAGTCAAAAACGAGATTTAGCAGTCCAGGAGGATTTCATGGAAGACGGTTGATGATGTCGAAAAGAACAGCGGGAAGAGGCCAGTAACGATGATTGTAGAGACGAGCGGCAAGGAGAGCACGACCTGTAAGAGTAGGAAGGGCACCTCCAGGAGGAACGTGATGAAGGTGGCCGTCTAGGCTGGCTGAATGGATGAAGTTCCATCTTTATACCCTTCAAACAAGCTTTCACAAGTTGGTCCATCGCCTCATCTGTAGTGGCATGTAACAGCCCTTGACTGTCAAAGGGCAGGTCCTTGATGCGTTTCCTGCTATCCGCGGTTAAACCAGTGGACCGGAGCCAAGCAAAGCAGCGGAGAGCAATCACACCGACCATCACGCGCGCCGCACCCTCAACAGCATGTTGGGAGACAAAATCTGCTGATGTGAAAGGGCCACAGACTCATTAAAATACTGAACAGCAGTGGCCCTGTGATTGTCCGGCAGGTGGGAGAGGATGGGAAAAAAACCTATCCCAGATATTGTGTTGATAGGCCGCCAGGCAAGCTTGAGTTTTAGAGATCCTGACAAGGAAGCAGACGGCCGAAGACACCCAAACAGTGGCCCTCTCAATCAGGTGGCATCGTGTGGGCCCTTTTGCCCCCTTTTGTTTGGGACGACTCGAACAACAATAGAAGTTGGAGTTGGACGATTGAATAGGAAATCGACATCCTTCTTCTGGGTATGTTAGAGATGCTCCAGGCAGTGAGGGATTAGTTGAAGCAACGCCGGCTGGGCCCACGGGTGCTTCAGGACCTCCTGCAGGATGGGCAGAAACTAAATCGGAGCCATCGATGGGGGGCGATTCGACATAGTGGAAAACTGGATCCTGTACAGTAGGAGCAGGTCCAGAGATATCGAGGCCCAAGGCAGTGGTCATCTGGACCAAGAAGTCTGAGAACTGCTTGACGTCCTTAGGAGCGGAATCAGGGACGAGTCCCCAAACGCTAAAGCAGGGAGGTATGAGACTGCGGTGTGGAATTTGTAGAATCACTGTTGGAATCATAAAAGGCAAAAGAAGGAGACAATGAGCGAGGCGACTGAGAATGACAATGTGGGGCCAGTCCCATCACAGAAAGAACAGCAGGTGGAGCAGGAGCAGAAGACGGTACAACAGTCGGGGCTGGTTGTAAGCCTGGAATCTGCACCAGTATCGAGGTCGGGATGCGAATCGGTACCGAGGTCAAGGTCGATGCCGATGAAATGGGTAGTACAGTCGAGGTCGGTGAAACAACAGACTGTGTCGACAATGAGACCGACAGAGATGTTGGCAGAGTAGATGCAGGGTGAGTATCCGGCAGAGGCCATGAAACCATCGCTGTCGCCCGAAGAGGAGGCGAAATGGCCCGATGATGAGGTGATGGGTCTCAGGACTGATGGTGAGACCAGGATGGTGAACAGCGGTAGTAAGCCAATCAGGACCGAGAAAGGGATCTGGAGTAGCGGTACCAAGGGGAGCATCGGGAACGAGGCCCTGAAGGAGAGCGTGATGGAAAGGGTGAACATTGAGGGCAGTAAGGAGACCAACGACGAATATCGGGATGGTACCAGTCACAGTAAGCCGGCGATATGAGTGGTAGAAGCCAGGTTGCTCTCTCCAGAGGTGTTCATGGCCATACCTGGCGATATAGGAGGTCGAGGAAAAAGGCAAATCCACTGTCGCCAACAAAGGCTCATAAGCAGTGCGATAAGCAGTAGTCCTGACAACATGGGGATCTACCCCTTTCGCTACGTCCTGGACAGCGGGCCACGCTGAGTCGAGGCTGGTCTCAGGAAACAGTCCAAGAAGCATCCGAGGCAAGCGGACAGTCAAACTCAGGACGGCCAGGAGAGTCGGTGCCAGTGGAGTTTGTAGGCAGCCATCTCCGGACTGGCGAGAGGTCACAGGCAAAGAGGCCAGTGGTGAGGATTGACAGCCCAAGTCGGAAGCAAGAGCCACAGTAGCTGGGATCAACACCACCAGGAGCTGGGCGGCGTCCCGCACCAGCGAAAGGGCGGGAACATCCTCCTCAACAGTGGATGTGCAGATTGTGTCGCAGGAGGCGTCGGTAAGGGATCGAGAGAGGAAGGTCAATCAGCTGATGGACAGGTAGCAGGAGAAGGAGAGCAGTGCAGTGCTTCTCCTTCCTCTTCTTCTTTTCCTTGTTGGAGGAAACAGAAGAATGGTGCGACAAGGTGCGTTTAAGCTCAGCCAAGGTAGGGACGTTGCGAGCTTGTTGTGAGGTCAAAGTGGCATCTCCAGTGGCAGATAGTACAGTAGACATCCTGGAGAGCTTCAGAATCTTTGGTAAAGAAGAAATCGGCGGCAAGGTCGACGAGCTTCCGGTCGGTACCGAGGCTGTCAATACCGAGGGACCAGAGATTACCAAGAACTTTGGAGCCAAAGTAGAGGACGTCATGGAGGGCATCAATACTGACATGGTGGAAAGAGCGGTATTCGAAGATGCCTGCTCTTTAATGCGAAGGGCTTGCTCCCAACAGAAGGATTTTAACCGAGAAGCTCTATTCTTAAGAGTCTGGGAGGTGAAGTCCTTACAAAGAGAGCAGGCCCGAACGTTATGACCCTCCCCGAGGCAGAACAAACTCTCGGGGTGGGCGTCCGAAAGGGAGACCTTGCGGCCACAAGACACACACAGCTTAAACAAAGACAACATAAGAAGCCGAAAGAATTCTTACAGGTTTTTTTGCTGCAAAAGACGAGAAAAAACAAACAAAAAGACGGAGAAAAGGAACTGCTCAGTGAGGAAGCCTTCCAAGCTGCTAACAAGTTGGTGGACGAAAAGAAACTGAGGAGAGACCGTTAGCTTGGCGGGACTGAGGATGCTGAGGATGGTGGGGGGGTTTCCACCAAGTTGCTCAGCTCTGGAACTTTCTGAAAAGCTACTGCGCATGCGTGAAGATTCCCACTGTGTGAGGCACAGAGACCACGAAGAAGAAGAACAATTTCTTCAATAATCCCCGTCTGAACAAATCTTGCCAAGAAGACCCCATGATAGGTTTGTGTCAGGGTTGCCAAAAATCAGAAATGAGTTGAAAGCAACCAAGAACAACAATTTCTTCAATACAAGCCATCTAAATAATCAACTGCTATTTGCAAATATTTGGGTGGGCTTTTTTTTTTTTTTGAGATTTTGTAAAGAGTAGCACAAGAACATGACCAATGAATATAGTTAGCATTCAATGCTCACAGAAAAATCATACAAGAGCTAAAACAAACACTATATTCCTGGTTGAAATCTCAGCCTGGACAAAATCACTGGGTGATAGTAATTCAGGTCATTACCTTCCAGCTTCAATTCATTATCCTCATTCTCTTATAACTATTACTATGCCATACAACCCCCCCTCCATGATAACATTATTTAATTGGCATGAAATATAAATCATACACTGTTACGGCTGAAAAGCCATGCTGGCAAAGAGGACTGGCTGAACACATTCAGAAGGGACCTCCAGGCATGGCCAGATCATAAGTTCACTGAGGATTAGTCAGAGAAGATGGTCCTCTCAATGGCCCAAACCTAGAAGATAATAGCCACCAAAACTCCCAGGCAAGGCAACAATGGCCAACACCCTTCCTTCCTGTTGAACTTCACATTTTTGTTCCCTCAGCTGCCCAGACATTAAGAAGCTATCATGATTTCCATCAATACTTGGTCACTTAATGCTAAGACTATTAGCCAGCTCCAGATCCCTCTGTTTGCTCTGTCAACAAACCTTTTAACACCTTCCCCTTCAAGGCAGAAAAAGGGTATTTAAACATGGCTCTGGGCCTGGCAACTTGTAGTACATTGGATGTAATATGCTGGACATAACCCATCACTCTGCTGTTCAGATTGTCATCCTGGTGCTACCCTTAGACTGAGCCACATTGCTTCTTCTCTTCTCTTCATAGGTAAATATCACCCGCTTCATCCCAACTCCTCGCTATCCAATTTTCCTTCTTTTCCTTTGGTTAGCCTTGTATGTTGGGAGACTGCTTGAACCTTGCATGTGATTGTGATTCTGCCCCCCCACCAAAAAATATTATTTTGAATCTCCCACTGGTGTCTCTGCATTAGTACTAGTATACAAAGATGGAAAGATTCTGTACAGTTACCACCACCACCCCGAGCCTTGCTCTTTGAGTTAATAATTCCCCACCGTTCCATGGAGGCACTGACATTGCACGCAGACCTCTGAGTTACCCAACTTTTGGGGTAACATAACCTGGCCTGCCTTACAACTCTCTTGTAAAAATTAGCAGATACTGCAATGAAATGGAGCACGTTAACATGCAAATAACATTTTCCTTATTAGTATTACGGAACTAGACAACTCTTTAACATAAAAGTTATTTGGCAGTTTGAAGAGACCAGCTCCCACAGGGAAAAGTATCTGAAATAGCCAAATGCATGTACAAAACTTCCTGAACAGATGTAGTACGTTCTGGATTACAGTACACAGGAACAGGTTTACTGGGAAATCTCTCATTCACAGGGTCCCCGTTAGCCAAAACCAACCTGTTAAGAGTTAGCAACAAAATGCCACGCAGTTAGCTCTACTGCTGCAGAGACGGAGGCTATAGCGTAGAAAATGTTTGATGGGAGCATAAAGCGACCTATCAAGAGGGGACATGGAAGCAGATGTTGCCTGTGGCAAAACCTTTCAGTGATTTTATCCAGGTCTTAAAGCTATCATTTACTAGCAAAACTTACAGCGCTGTGAAAGACCAACTTTTCATAATGACAACCAGAATCCCACTTCCAAGCTATCCCAAAATATTTAGAACAGTGCCAGGCATCCTTGCAAATGCTTTGAAATCATCCAATGGTCTTTGGCACTTCAGTTGTATAACTCTGCTCTTAGCTGTGCTCAGCACTTGCTACACTTTACTTGCACTTCCATAAATTGGCCAAGGGCGAACCCAGTCTATGATAGATCAGGCTAAGAACCAAACAGCACCTTACTCCTCTCATAACAACACACAAGAACAGCAACACATGTCACTTTTGATTTTGAAAACCATTTTTGCAAAAACATCCCCTCCACCTTTTCAACTCAGTCCTAGACTACCTACTGAAGGATGCTACCCACAGAACAAGGGAAAATGGAAGAAGAAACAACCTGTGCTTGTTTCCATTTTTTACAAGGTCTTCAATATCCATGATGGGATTGGTCAGCTCTTTCTCAGTACTCTTCTCTATATGAAGAAAAAAAAGAGAAGTTAAGTATTCTAAATAAACACAAATAAAATCTCTTGTTAAATGAATCAACTGCCACCATCACACTTTTTTTCCTCTCCTTTCCCAATCGCTTTCTGGGTGCTTCATTTCTTTTAGACTGTAAGCCCAAGAGCAGGGACTGACTAATTAATCATATTAGTAAGCTCCTCTGGGAAAAGTTTCTCTCTGAAAAGTGAAGCAAGAATGCCTTAAAGAAATTAAAAAAAAAACCCATGAAGCCTCATCTAAATTGCCTGCTTCGAATCTAATCTGCACTAGTCCTTGTTCTGCATCAGTTCTCAGAGGTGAACATCACTACAGAGGTTGGCATTACACCAATATACCATCAAAAACTGGATTTTCAAATTAAAAGAGGCTGTCCTGCAGAAGCCCTTAAGGTATTGAACCTTCTGTCTCTAGCTTGTATGATTATAGGAAACCTGTGCCTGGTGTTTCCCCATACCAGGGAAGGTTCCAAGAAAATGTGGCCGTCTATTGATTTCGCTCTTGATGATGTTTTTCAGAGGACACCACAATATGGACATACAACATGATTTGCAAGCTATGCTTGTGATTGGTATCAGCTTTGTTTGGCCCTACTTTCTACAGCATAGATGGGAACTGAGTCGCCCATGAGCCACATGCAACCCTTTAAGGGATCCAATGCAGCTCTTTGGATCCACACCAACTCCTCCCCAGCCTCTGCTCAATTTTTGGTTTAAAAAACAAATATTAAAAAAAGTTTCAATTTGTTTTTCTTGAGGTTTCTTTTTTTAAAAATAATTTTATTGTAATTCCATCATATAAAACAAACATTTCTCACTGTACATTTTACCAAATTATTACAGCTGTCTTCCACTCCTCTCTGGATTTCATTAACTGTTATTTCATTGACACAATAACATTATGCATCGCATTACATTTGTTAACATACAAGATAGTTCCCGCTTTTCAACCCAACTTTACATGTTCCATGATATTCCCCTGATTTTCTCCTTCTAGCTGCACATGCTACCATGAATTAAGAATTGTTTCCTGTCAACACCCAACCTATGTCCAGAACAATATGCCATTCTTTTTTAATGTCATCATCTGATTTTCCTTTTAATCTCTGAGAGACTATATCTGCATTAAAGTTGCTCACCATTGCTCTATTGTAGGTATCTGCTCAGTTTTCCATAACCTCGTGTATTCAATACGGGCTATCGTAATCATATACAATATTATTCTCCAATATCTCTTTACAGCAATTCCATCTAACATATGTGTCATATTTAATAAGTACAGTTCAGGTTTCTTATCAAGTTGAACCCGTTTTTCTTGCGGTTTCAAGGTGAGGCACCCCAAAACATCAGGACACCCCCCTCAAAGGTCCTAGAGGCAAGTAGGAGCGACACAACATCCATTCCGATCTCCCAAAATGGATGCAATGTGACAGCAGGCACAAAGGGACTGTGCAGCCTGGAAAAGCTCCAGAAGGCACCAAAATGTGGTGCCTTCAGGCTATACTGCTTGTCCATCCTTATTCTATAAGGGAAGCTTTTACTTCCTTTGCCTTTATGGCTCTGACTACATATGAACCTATAAATCAGGGGTCAGAATAACACACCCCATGCACCACAGGTGAACAACAAAGGCAATCCACCTGGGCCCCTCTGAGACCCTACATCAGTAAAAATTGTTTCTAAATGTATTGCTATAACGTATGTTGTGAGATGCTTTGTGTCCCATGAGAGAGAAAAGCAGGATATGAATTCATACCTTCCACATTGTTATAGAAATGACAAGAACGAGTTGTTACTTTCATACGGCACATGTGAATCTGCAAGGCAACATAATATACAGTTCAGTGAATAAGATAATTAAGCCACAATATGTATCCAAGTGCACTTGTTCAAATTTATCCCTTAGTTTCCTAGTCTATACCTGTTGGGATTTAGATTACAAGGACCTTGTTGTCAGAACTTATCTATTTGGTTCATGTTACTCTTTAAAATACCATGTCCATTAGCTGTACAGTATAAAACACTACCAGAAAAAGCTCTCAGTTGAAGGTTTCAGATAACTGGATATGAGAAAAATACAGGAGTGCAGATAAGAGCAACATTCAAAGCAGATATTGCTGCTATCTAACCTTTTCAAGAAAATCTATACTGGACACCATATGGGGAGAAACAACCTTTCCTACTATGAAGAGTAAAAATCATAATTCAGATTCCAGTAGCTGTGTGGCTTGATTTGACTGCTCCAGAAGAAAATGCTGCCATTCTATATGGAATATTTCCCCCACCTCTAAGGTCACTTTTTGGTGGTAAAAGCAAGATTTTTGGAAGTCTTCACATTCGGTTGCAGTGGAATTTTAGGCGATGCCTATTTTGTGGGGAAAGTTGTGGAATAAAGGGCAGAACTCTCACAGAACCAGAGAAGGTCCTTTTTCTGTGGCCACTCACTTCACCACAAATGGCAGAGGCAGGCACTTGTATAAGTCTTCTACTGAAGTTCTTAAAAAGATAGGCGGGCACCCATAGAAAAATTGTGTCCTTTTTACATTATGGTCCCAAGCTACAATATGATTAACACTGAAGACAAGAACTCTAAACTGGGCCTAGAATATACAGATGATGATGACGTTCAGGATCATCATGACTCTTTCATTTATTTATATCTTATTGTCTTTCCAACCCTAGGACTCAGGACAGCTTATAAAGTTAAAATAGGTACAGAGGAAAGTCCACAGCACTAAAAAAGCTAAAATACAATCATACAATAAATAGATTGAAAAGCCATTTAAAAGCATATTCAATTTCTAAAAATTAGATAAAACACTAAACTAGGGAGAACCAGGTTCAAATTCCTTTTCAGCCACCTTACATCAGTGCTACTGCCTCAGAAGGTGATCCACTTTAAACAGAAGCTAAATGGCAATCTCTCTGAAGTACATTAGTTGGGTACACCTGCAGGGCAAGGGGTTGGACTAGATCACCTTTGCGGTACCTTCCAGCTCTAAGATTCTAATTGCCTTCTATATTCTTACCTGTACATGGTTACTTTCCTGCCTTTTCACTTCAGGATGGATGCAAAGTTGCTCTCGGGAACCCAAGACGGATACTTTGGGCCTGTTTAAATACAATACAACAAAGCACTGACATTTAATATTCACATACCAATCAAGAAAGGGACATTAAAAATCTATATTTCTGCATTATTTCAAGTTATATCTCAAACACTGAGTTCAAAAAGGGTTCAGAAAAGAAGCAAAAGGGGGGACAAGGCTAGCCCCTTTAACAAGTGTGCACCGTTCAGCACTACAGAACATTTATCTTTTGTAAAAGTAATATTCTTTCAGCCTTGAGGAAGTTTCTTCACTATGGCTGCAGAGCAGGTCAGAAGGAGCTGATAATCAGCATTTTCAAAACACTGCTATAAACATCATTGAAACTGAAATGGTCAGACACTTCTATATCCCAAGTTCTACCACACTTGGAATGAGCAGCAATATCTTAATTTTTTTTTACCTGTATACTGTGTTCTTTAATTCACTGATGACCTGAGTGAGCTGAGAATGAGTTCTAGAGGCATAAATTATTTTTGGAATGTCAGTGTAATAAGCTGTCAAGTAAAGAAGGAAAAAGGGAAGGGAAGCAGAAGAGAAAAATTAGTTCTTGTTTAGTGCTAAATATATCATCAGTCTGCTTTTCCCCTGCTGGTGCTATGGTAACAACCCAGTCTGTGGAGGCAGTGGGGGATTTTACAACCCAACTGCTCACCTATAGGGAAAAAGACAAGTGTCTATTTTTACTGCCTTCAGCAAAGCAGCTTTTTGTGAACCACTTGCAGATAAGTATTTGCAAATGATGGCAAAAACTGCTGCTGTAATTCATACTGCTTGAAATTCATTAGTAAAAAGCTTCCCACCTCAACAATCAATATTTAAGATATGGATCCCAATAGTTTATCTTGTCTATTCCCTGTACAAATTATGAAAAATGAAGTTATCGCAACATCCAGCAGTGTTTTCATGGATCACTTACATCTCAATGCTCTGTGAGAGCTCTGGTTTGTGGTATAACATCAAAGATGGACAATGGCAATATCCATGATCTTTCATACTTCTTCTACAGCATCTATAGCCCTTCTTTAAAAAACCCAGACAAATGCCATTGGGACTCCACATAAGACTGCTTAAGTGAAACTACAAACCACGGGGCTTACCTGGGATATCAGCATTTGTGACAGCATTACCCCAAGATGACATTGGTCGGTCAGGGAATAGTTCCGCTCCACCCAGCCGTTGGGCGATCTTCTGTGCAGAGACAGCATCTTTGAAGTGCTCCTGCCAGGCCAGTGTTGAACAAAGGAGGCATAATGTCTTCCCCGTACCTGTGGGACTCTCCAAAATCCCATTCACTTGCTTCAATTATGAAAAATGAGAGAAGAGAAACATCTGGATTTTAAACATTCATCTACATGAAAGCTGGCTGATGAAAATTTTCTCAAAGTGATTATACCCACATCACCAGCAGCAAACAGATAACTGCCACTAACTGTGGGGACATCACCATTCTGGAGGAAGATAGGTTATTGGAAAGATCTGGGTAATAGATGCATCTCGAGTAAACTGTATCTAGGAAATCTAAGGCAACTCCCTCTAGGTGTGTGGTACAACATATACTGGTACTCCTCATCCACAGAAATAAAAGACAACCAAACAGATTCAGGGTAATACAACTCAAGAGTCTAAGAAACTACAATCACGCCTCTAACATTTACGAGCTTCACTTTCACAGATTTTATTATTTCTGAGTTCCTTTAACCTCTGCCCTCACCACCACTTCAAGCACTTCTTTTCTGGGGGACTCTTCCCTCTCACTAACTCAGATCAGGTCATGCAGCCCTTTAAAAACCTGCCTCTGGTTGTTCTCCTCCTCCACCATCCACTTCCTGGTCAGCTAAAGACAGACTGAAGCATATTTCTCACCACCACAAACCCTCTCCCAATGTCCCCCGTACACCCAAGGAAGGAGATGGCCGAGAGAGAAGTAGTGGAAGGCCATCATGATAACTCACCCCCTTTCCCTCTCCTTTCCCCAGCCTGCTCTCCCCACCATGCCTTGGCTCCCTTCCCAAAGACAAACACATTTTGATATTTGCAGTTTTTCTACTTTTGCAAGAGTCCTGTGCCATGAACCCTAGCGAATGTGGAAACCCAGCTGTATTTTTGTAAACCAAATGATCCACACACATACACATTATCTGGAAGAATCAAGGTCAAGTTAAGAGTGTCCTCTCTAGCTTTCAGCTTCTAGCTTAATTCGCATGTCATTAGGATTAATATTTCTTGGGATTTTTTTTTAGGTCAACATTAAGGTCAACATCCTGCTACGGGCAGATTACTCTGAAAATATCTTTCAACCGATTCTGTGACACTGTCATTAGAATCTACAATCAAACCAATCTTTTTGCCCTGTGCTTCTATCAGAGTGGAGAAAGGCAATGCAGCATGCTGGACAGACCTCTTCCCGGAATTATTCTGCCCTCATATCTACTTGAAATAGGAGGGAAGTTATGATAGTACCCCAGTGCACTGTGTAGCTAGAAGAGCGCTATGGTGAAGGAGGAGCAGGAAACAGGAGAGCAAAAAACAGCATGCAGGTGATCATAGAATCATAGAAATGTAGAGTTGGAAGAGACCCCAGGGGACATCCAGTCCAACCCCCTGCCAGGCAGGAACACCCTCAAAGCACTCCCGACAGATGACCATCCAGCCTCTGCTTAAAAACCTCCAAGGAAGGAGACTCCACTACACTCCACTGAGGCAGCAGATTCCACTGCCGGACAGCCCTGACTGTCAGGAAGTTCTTCCTGAGGTTCAGGTGGAATCTCCTTTCCTGTAGCTTGAATCCATTGCTCCTTGTCCTGGTCTCTGGAGCAGCAGAAAACAAGCCCTCTCCCCCCTCTACATGGCATCCCTTCAAATATTTAAACATGGCTATCCTGTCCCCTCTTAACCTTCTCTTCTGTAGACTAAACATACCCAGCTCTCTAAGTCTATCCTCATAGGGCATGGCTTCCAGTGATAATAAGCAGAGTGGGCAACACAGGTTACTTCTGTGGCCATCATAATCCTATTACTGCCAAAACCTTACATTAAGCAAGTGAAGCTGTGAAGACCCAGGAAAAAAAAGGGGGGGTGAAATCTGGCAGAAGAACACTTTTTCCCCCAAGGCTTTTTTCCATGAAAAAGTGATAATTTAAAAAATAGAAAAATCAATTACAGAATTTTTCCTTTAGAACGATAAATAAAATATTCATATAGCTCCATCCTCAGCTACTTCCATTCACCTTTCCAGCTGCTTTAAATATTCTTCTACCATAAGCACAAACACTTCTCCATCTTCAGAGATTCTGCCGATGGTCATCTATGCTTTCTCCCTAATAACTGCTAATACTCCACCCCTCTCTCTTATGCCCTGCAGGCCACACCATCCAGTACCTTCCCTACCAGCCCTTATTTGCTACCTCTTTTCTCTTCCCCACAACAAAGAATTCACATTCCCATTGAATTCTTCCTTCCTACAAATACCCATATTTCTCAGCTCTTCTGTGGCTGAGAGAAAGACATGGAGGCAGGAAAATATATACAGAGAGAGAAATTTGGCACTAATATACAACAGATGCAATGGCCTCTCTATATCTTACTGTCTTAAATATTTAGGAGCATCACATGAACTATACAAGATTTGTATGAAACCAGCAGGTCATATCTCAGTCACAGCGATATGTTACGCAACAGCTGCACATCATGAGTTGGCTTTTAAAGTGTTTACCAGCCATATTTTAGAGCACTAATGCTGAAAGTCTGGCACATAAGTACAGTGGCAGCAAGTTTTAATCAATTAATTGGTCTGATTAATGAACTGACACTTCAGCTGACATAGGGGCACACTCTAACACCTAGTCTGAGTCCACAACAAGAGCTGCATGACTCAGAACAGAGCACCTTCAGAACTCTTGAAGGACTTATCACAATGCAGCGCCATAAACATTGACTCCATCCTCCTCCAGCCAAATTGGATGGGAGAGCAATTTAAAGACAGATGTTCTTTCTGGTCTTCATTAAAAACTGTCTGTTTGGATCCATACTGCTCACACAATAGGTATATGAAGCCCATTTTTATTTAACTGTTGGACTAAGTGGGGAAAAAAATAACTTCCAATCAGATTAATGAATTTATAGCCCTAAGACGCAAATACATCATGGAGAAAAAACCCTGTTGATAGACTGCAGTTACTATCTACTATCACAGCAGTGGGAAAGCCACCCTGTAAACCTATCCCCTTGTTTCTACCAGATGTTAGGCTCTTGTATAGGACAATGGTAATAATAAAGATTTATCAAATAGGCTCTGAGCACAATGATGCCTCAGTGATTATTTTGCACAGGTGCTAAGCAGATAATGGACTGCACTGTCTCAGTTTTAAAACTCAAGAACAGATTGTATGAGCATAAGGCCCACTTGTAATTTTTTTCCTTTCCCCTTCTTCCTCAGCTAGAAGTGTAGGAGAAAACCCACCTACCCACTTTTCCACCAACAAATCTAATGCAATTAGGTCTGTCACTGATAAAGATGTGCAAAATAACCTTTCTTCAGGAAGTGTTAAGCAAGCTGTACATGTTCAAAATACATCTGTTTTGCGCAGCAAAATGAAATATGAAATAAAAGAAATGTCTATCTTTTACTAGGCCAATTTTAGTAAGCAGAAGTTTTTGAAACCTTTTAAGTGATCAATATACTTATTAGGTCTGCAACATTTATAGCACAACGCTATACAAGTTTGCTCAAAACTAAGTCCTACTGAGTTCAACTGAACAAATTAGATACAGGATTGGAGTTTTAGCTGATTAATTACATTAACAGTTTTCAAAATCAGCCCCAGAAAACCCCATGATTAGTTCACCTTAGCACCACCATAAGTCAGAAATGACTTGAAGGCACACAACAACAAAAGATTCAAGCATCATTCTCTAAGAACCTTTTTCCTCTTCTGCAAATGTATGTTAATGTTACTTCTGAATCTAAAAAATTTTATTTTCTCCTGCATTGTGGGAACTAAGTTAAATATATGGGGCTTTCTCCAAGTAAGCATACATAAGACTGCAGCCTAAAATATCTTTGACATCCTATTGCTCACAAAATATCTCTCCTGACTTCTTACAGCACCATATTCACTACCTAAGTAATCTTCGCAATGTCTAAAACTAAAATCATCATACTATTAAAAAAAAAGAATAGGATCCAGTGTGACCTTTTAAGACTGATTTATTTTAGAACAAGTTTTCATGGAGTTCAAACCACTTCCTTCAGATACACTGATGGAATACAATGTACAACCCCACACAGTATTGCAGCAACACATTTGAAGAAGTGCATGGAAATCCACCAAAGCTCATGCAAAAATATATCTTTAGTCTTAAAGATGCCACTAGATCCCTCCTCTCACCATCCTCTTTGCAGGGATGCAGACTAATACAGCTATCTCTTTCAAAGTTACACATAATACATGTCTATAAATATGCTTCTATCATTATTTCAGTTTGTCTACTCCTACACATTTTCATGGATGAGCTCACACCTGATGCTGCATTTTTCTAATCCCACTATTATTATAGCAATATCTATATCAGGAAGAATGGGGAAAACAAGACATGAAAAAGAGAAAAATTAGCTATAAACCGTTATAAGCTATATTTGACATGTAAAAGCAAAAACAGTTTATCCAATTAAAAGAATCACCTAATATTTAAGGTTGTAAAAGTCATAAGTATACACACCATGGTGTCTTCACATCTTCCTCAAAGAAAAAAAGTAACTCTACCAGAAATGGGGGGGGTGCTTCTGATAGTATAGTTGGCCCTTCACATTCACTATGGTTGGGGGCACAGGACCCCCCAAAAGTAGAAAAACCACAAATATCAGAACTTGTTTTGTATGTCTGTAGCAAGAGGGCTGAGGCCTGCGGGTGGGGGACAGGCAGCCAGTGTCCTAACCAGGTCAGGGAAAGGAGGTGGGTTGGTGTGGTAGCCCCTATGCCTCCTCTCTCCTTCCTTGGGTGTGGGAGGGCATCGGGAGAGGGTTTGTGGTGCTGAGAAATTGGACTGCAACCCATCCTCAGCAGGCCAGCTAGTGGCTGGTAGAGGAGGACGACGACCAGAAGTGGGTTTTTAAAGGGCTGTGCGGCCTGATCAAAGACACCCAGTGGGAAAGTTCACCCAGAAAAGAAACATTTGAGGAGGGGGCAGGGATGGAGAAACTCACAAATAATCAAATCCATGAAAGGGAAACCCACAAATGTGGAGGATAAACTGTATTCTAATAAAATAATTTCCATGTAAAGCTCTGAATGTAGGATTTAAACCAAATGTACTACATCAGATAATATAATTAAAATTTCTACCTGTTCCAAAAAATTCACAGCACTGCATTCAACATATCAAGAAATTTCATTCTCTAGCAATAATATATTTGCAAATCCTTTTGAAATATCCAAACATTTTCAGTAAATAAACTGGTCAGCAGCCTTACCATGTAATATGGAGTTTGTACATATTCTCAATGATACAATACTAACACATCTGTGTACACTAGACATGGCCTTTGGGAGGCAAAACACTGCAGTACTTTGCAGCCAATCGCTGAACATTGTGTTATTTCAGAAATGTTAGCATTACAAGTCCCAAGATTTCCTTCTTTTTTAACACACAACATTTTTTCAACACACAACATTTCAAATATGGGTCTACATCCAACACACTCTGTCAAACCAGTCACCAGCACAGCCAGACTCAATTTCTGCTGCCTGCAGTTCTCCAGGCCATTCAAAATCTAACCCCAGGTGCTTTCTCAGACCTCTGGTGCAGGTTCTGAGCAGCCCATGGGGCAGTACAGTTAAAATGGGATGAATCTCCCCCTCTTGATTGTGCTGACAGAAGCAGTTTCATCAGCTGAAAGTACCTTATTGAAACCTGGGCACTTGTTCAAACATACCATCCAGTTGACTCTCCCCGTAACTTCCCAGAATACATACCTTTTGGAGGCATTCCAGTACTTTGGACATGTATTCTTCCTGACATTTGTAGGGTTGAAATGGAAAGTCCACAGTGATGCCATTTAATTTTATTCTGGGCATATTCCAGCTGACATGTCAAGATCTTAGAGCTGAAATCAAGAGGATTCCTCTATAAGTATAGGGGACCTGTCTGTTAAATATCAATAAAAACATGGTTCACAAAACTCCCCTTCCTACTTTGGACAGTGAGGTTTCTTTGGAAGCCACTCTTGATAAAGGTACACAGTTTCTCCCATGACACTGTACCCCTTCTGTACGCCATCTATTGCATTAGCCCTTAGAGAGTGAACAATATTCATTCAGTCCGGATCAATAAACCTTGCCTATCCTCCATAAATCTTCTGTTACTATTTGTCCATTACACGTACTTCCAAGCATAATTAGATCACAAATGGACAGAAAGTGGATCTCTGGATGATTTGCAGTAGATAGCAATAGCCTGTGTATTTCTATACCTCTTATCAGCTAAGTGCTCTCTAAGCAGTTTACAGTGTGTATTAGCTAATTGCCCCCAACAAGCTGGGTACTCATTTTACCGACCTGTGGAAGAACGGAACGCTGAGTCAACCTGGAGCCCAGCAGGATGGAACTCACAACCTTGTGGTTGCAATACCGGCATTTAAACACTGTGCCACCAGGGCGCAGCAAGACTTTCTGGCTAATTGTTTAATAATGGCAACAACAAAATAACTTCACTTCTGCCTTAAATCGTTCTATTGAAATGAATAAAGCAGAAGAGGAAAACCACAAATAGATTTTTGTCTGAAGTGGGCTGAACTGCATCAATTTCTTGTTCGCAAAATATACACCTGGGCTCCAAATGCTTTAACTCGCTCATCATCTGCATCTGTCTGTTATTTCTAGAGCTCAGGGTTTTAGGGACACAGCAAAGTAGATCCCACAAGCCTGAAGTCTGCCAATTGCTGGTTTTTAAAGTACTATAGGAAGGCCAAACAATTCCACTCCCAACCTTTGTTAGGTTAGAGAGCTGGAAGAAAGCTGCTGCCTTAACCTACACTCTTGCTAGTACATGATGCTATAATTCTATCATCCTTGATGTACTCTACAGTACTTGATGCCAGTTAAGCAAGTGATCAAATGATCAGCCAGTTAACCACATGTCACTTATACATTTGCTTCTATATGTTCATTCAGCTAAAAGTACCAGGGCATCCAATGCAATTTATTCCCTCTAAAGCGTGCACAGTTTATGGCCTAAGTATCATAGACTGCACAATGATGTGGTTCATGCACATGCATCCCAGTTTTCAGCTGTGAAATGTTGCAGGGCTCAGCTATACTGCAGTGCTAGTGCAGTCCCTAGTTCAGCAGTTCTCAACCTTTCTTCCTCCCATATGTTTTTTATTTCAATTCCCAAAAGTCCCAGCCAATATGGCAAATCATCAGGAATTCTGGGAGCTTAAATATCTGGAGGACCAAAGGTTGAGAACCACTGCCCTAGTTGTTTTTTCTGCCATTTTCAGTTAACAGGATCTCAGAGATCTGGACTAGGAATGCTATTTCCCTATGACCCTAGAAAGGTAAGGCTGGCCAGGGAGAAAAAGATGGACTAACAGGCTAGACGGACTTTTGCGTTTATACCAGATTACTGGGGAAACAAATGCAAAAAAAAAAAAAAAAGGGGACTTAATTCCCAACAACTTTGTGAGCTTCCATCCACACTCAGGGTCTACAATGGGGACAGGCCATTTCTGGCACTCCAGATGTTGTCACATTGGATCTCCAATAGACTCATTCAACAGCAAAGCTTAAAGGAGTTATTTCTTGGGGACTACAGCTTCCAGGATCCTTCATCTAGCACGGACAATTCAATATCCACCGTTGTGTGCCTTCAAGTCACTTCCGACTTATGGCAACCATATGACTGGGTTTTCTGAGGCTGAGCGTGTATGAGGCACCCCAGTTCAAGAAGGATATTGACAAGCTGGAGCAAGTCCAGAGGCGGGCGACCAAAATGGTGAGAGGCCTGGAAGCCCTGAAGCCCTATGAGGATAGACTTAGAGAGCTGGGTATGTTTAGTCTGCAGAAGAGGAGGTTAAGAGGGGACATGATAGCCATGTTTAAATATTTGAAGGGGATGCCACATAGAGGAAGGAGACGGCTTGTTTTCTGCTGCTCCAGAGACCAGGACAAGGAGCAATGGATTCAAGCTACAGGAAAGGAGATTCCACCTGAACCTCAGGAAGAAGTTCCTGACAGTCAGGGCTGTCCGGCAGTGGAATCTGCTGCCTGGGAGTGTGGTGGAGTCTCCTTCCTTGGAGGCTTTTAAGCAGAGGCTGGATGGCCATCTGTCAGGAGTGCTTTGAGGGTGTTCCTGCATGGCAGGGGGTTGGACTGGATGGCCCCTGGGGTCTCTTCCAACTCTACATTTCTATGATTCTATGCTGCCTCCATGGAATGTGGTTGAGTCTCCTTCCTTGGAGGTTTTTAAGCAGAGGCTGGATGGACATCTGTCAAGAGTGCTTTGATGTATGTTCCTGCATGGCAGGGGATTGGAGTGGATAGCCTCCTCTATGATTCTAATAACACAGTGTGTCGGTATTGTGCAATATCCTTCATTCCACAGCCACAAATACTCCTGTGATCATGTGGCATTTTTATCCTGAGAAATACATTGGAATTCCCATGAGTTCAGAAGCAAGCTAGAAGTTGCTCAATGTAAGTTTTTTTGTTTTATCCACCTGGACACATATTAAGCTACACCTTTGACAGAAATAATTGATAAAATATTAAATTGCAAAGCAACTAGCTTAGATTCCACCTGAACCTCAGGAAGAACTTCCTGACAGTCAGGGCTGTCCGGCAGTGGAATCTGCTGCCTCCATGGAGTGTGGTGGAGTCTCCTCCTTCTTTGGAGGTTTTTAAGCAGAGGCTGGATGGCCATCTGTCGGGAGTGCTTTGAGGGTGTTCCTGCATGGCAGGGGGTTGGACTGGATGGCCCCTGGGGTCTCTTCCAACTCTACATTTCTATGATTCTATGCTGCCTCCATGGAATGTGGTTGATTTCCCCTTCCTTGGAGGTTTTTAAGCAGAGGCTGGATGGACATCTGTCAATGCTTTGATGTATGTTCCTGCAGGGCAGGATGAAGGATACTCCTCTAGTTCTAATAACACAGTGTGTCGGTATTGTGCAATATCCTCATTCCACAGCCACAAATACTCCTGTGATCATGTGGCATTTTTATCCTGAGAAATACATTGGAATTCCCATGAGTTCAGAAGCAAGCTAGAAGTTGCTCAATGTAAGTTTTTTTGTTTTATCCACCTGGACACATATTAAGCTACACCTTTGACAGAAATAATTGATAAAATATTAAATTGCAAAGCAACTAGCTTAGATTCCACCTGAACCTCAGGAAGAACTTCCTGACAGTCAGGGCTGTCCGGCAGTGGAATCTGCTGCCTCCATGGAGTGTGGTGGAGTCTCCTCCTTCTTTGGAGGTTTTTAAGCAGAGGCTGGATGGCCATCTGTCGGGAGTGCTTTGAGGGTGTTCCTGCATGGCAGGGGGTTGGACTGGATGGCCCCTGGGGGTCTCTTCCAACTCTACATTTCTATGATTTCTATGCACCCAGCGGCAAGCGGATTCTGGAAACTGCAGTCTTCAAAAGCAATGCTTTCCTGCTGCCGTCAGATTAACCAATGCTGAAGGATGACAGGTTCTGCAGTCTCACAACTGCGCTGAGGAGCACCCAGTCCCACCCCAGGCCCTCCAGGTTGCCGGACTGCAACTCCCATCATCCTCCCAGCCGGACTCAGGGCAAAGCGCTCCCAACACGGAGGGGAGCAACTTCCTCCACCCTAAAGGGCCCGGCTGGCGGTGGGAGAGGCCGAAGGAACGGCCGAGACAGCGCGAGGGAAGCGGCGGAGAGAGGCCCCGGACCCCCACCGACCCCGGCGCCCCTCCAACGCACCTCCAAGTCCCTTCAAACCGCAGTCCCCGCGCGCGACGTCACGCGCCCTCTTCGCTCTTCATCCTATTGGCCGAGCCGCCGGCTCCGGCATGCGCGAGAGGCGCCCAGCTCCAAGATCTCGCGAGAACCTGGGCGTTGCCCCGGCGACGGAATGGCGGAGCGTGGGCGAGAGGCGCTTTTTTGGCATCTTCGTCCCCGCCCCGCCCCGCCCCGCCCAAGGTGTGGGAAGGGCGCATGCGTCGGCTGGGGCTGCTCTTGCCCTTGGCCGTTGTTCCCATGGAGACCGCTGCGGGCCTTTGGGCTGGTGCTCCCCCAGGACGTGGCCTACACTGGCCATTTCCGCGCTACACTCTTATAACGCTATTATTCCACTTTCAACATCCTATGGAACCCTGGGGTTTGCAGTTTAGGGAGCGGCCGCTCCCTAAACTGCAAACCCCAGGGTTCCATAGGATGTGGAAAGTGGAATAATAGCGCTATAAGAGTGTAGTACAGAAATGACCAGTATGTCTCGCTTCCCCTTCACCATGAAATAAAGGAGGGGCGAAGGACTCCATCCTTAAACGCCCCCCCCATATTGCCGTCCCCTCTAGCACTGTGACAGTGTTTGGAGAAAATTATTTTATATGGCCAGTTATCTTGACAACAGCCCTGTAAGATAGGCCGGCATTATTTTCCTGATAATTTGTTTAACTGTGAGCAGAGTTAGTTAAAGTGGGACTGGGCAACTTTAGTTATTCTTTAGTCCTTTCCACACAATGGCCGTTTCCGCATTACACTGTTATAGTGCTATTATTCCACTTTCAACATCCTGTGGAATCCTGGGGTTTGCAGTTCAGGGAGGTGCCTTTAGAATTAACAGCCGGAGAACTCTTGGGCCTCAGTAAACTACAAACCCCAGAATTCCACAGGATGTTGACAGTGGAATAACAGCACTATAACAGTGTGGTGCGGAAATGGCCTACAATGTGATAGGCCATTTCCGCACGAGACTGTTACAGCGCTATGATTCCATTTGCAACATCCTATGGAATCCTGGGTTTTGCAGTTTCAGGAGGGGCCAGCTGGCCCCTCCTGAAACTGCAAACCCCAAGATTCCATAGGATGTTGAAAGTGGAATCATAGCGCTGTAACAGTCTCGTGCGGAAATGACCATAGTGTTGTTGTACCACTTTCAACTTCCTGTGGAACACTGGGGTTTGGTAGTTTCCTGAGGCCCAAGAGCTCTCTGATTAAGAGTCTAAATGCCCCTCCCTAAATTGCAAACCCCAGGACTTCACAGGATGTTCAAAGTGGAATAATAGTGTTGTAACAGTGTAGGGGGGAAAGACCCTTGAAGTATTTCAATTCCACCTTAAGGTGAGCAGGTTCAGGGCAGGATATGGTCAATACAAAAACCTGAAGATGGAAGGACGAAGTGTGATGCTATAGATGTTGTTGGATTGCAGCAACCATCACCCTGCACTAGTCAACGACAGCTGATGGGATGTGTTACTCTGTTCTCTGGGGGTCCCAGGAGGGACGCCCAAATAACCAAGCAAAAACACAAGAGGGGGAAATTAACTTGAGCACTCTCTTAAGCTAATGAGAGGCAGGGTAACTTTAGCTGGGATCTTGCAACCCTATGTACACAGCATCAGGTCAGAAGAGCAGTCAGACAGTTTTTAAAATATTAAAAATAATAGCTTTATTAAAGGACAAACAACAGAAAAGACACCACAAGCACACAGCTAACTAAGAAATTAGAAATGAGAGTTTTTGGGGGAAATGGGCGGTACGACACCTTATCTCGTAGTCCTGGAGAAAAGCGGAGGATTGCAGGGAAGAAAGCTCAGCGCGGTTCGCTGAGGGGGGCGACTCGCTGGACAAAGCGACAGCAAGGCAGGATAGCAGTCTGAAGCATTCCGGGGTTGAGCGGGCTCAGTTGCTAGAACTGAGGGGACGGCTCGCCAGACACAGCGGCAGCAAGGCTGGATGGAATTCAGGAGCGATCCAAGCTGTCCGAGGAGGACTTGGAATCGGGGGCCTTTTATAGGGTGGATTGTGCCTGTCGGCCATGCCATACTCGGTGAGAACAATGTGAGTTTGGAGCGGGACAAAGCGTTGGCAAAGGTCAAGTTTTACACGATGGGCTTAGTGCAGGTTTAACAATAGTGTAGCTCAGTGGTTCTCAACCTTCCTAATGCCGTGACCCTTTAATACAGTTTCTCATGTTGTGGCGACCCCAACCATTATCATAGTGTCAGAAGCTCAACCTGAGAAGGGCTTGAAGTGAAGTCTTAGGCGACCCCTGTGAAAGGGTCGTGCGACCCCCAAAGGGGTCCCGACCCCCAGGTTGAGAACCACTGGTGTAGCCAGTATGCAAATGGCTTAGCATTGTAAGGGTGCCGGCTCGAGGCCGAGCGTCTTTGTGTAAAGTCGCGCTTAAGCAGGGTGTGTCTGCAGAGAGGTCCCTGGAGCAATGGAGTGGCGTTAATCTGCCTGCCTAAGTGGGGATTGGAATGTCCAACCATTAACCAGCTGCGCCTGTTTACGTGCCTGTCCGGTGGCCTTGCAGACACGTGGAGTGGGGTGGCAGAGAGAGGTCAAATGAAGGCCGAATGATTTGATATCAAAAAGAGATATCTAATACTATCACTGGGTAGGCCTGAACCATAGTAATAGATGCACTTTGCCTATCTTGATAAATAAAATAAAATAATAATAATAATAATAATTTGAAACAAAGCAACCTCCCCACCCACCCACACAAACTAGATAAGAGGCATACCTCCCTTAGCAAAGCCTCTAACCAGGCAGCTCCTTTCTACAGAGACTTTTTCTTTTCCTTATCTAGCCTCATTGCTTTTTTGTTTTTGTTTTTATTTTTGTTTTGCAACGTTGGATTGGGAAGACAGTGAAGAATCATAGAGCTGGAAGAGACCATAAGAACCATCCACTCCAACCTCTTTCTGCCATGCAGGAACACACACTCAAAGCATTCTTGGCAGATGGACATCCAACCTCTTTAAAAACCTCCAAAGAAGGAGACTCCACCACACTTCCAGGCAATGTATTTTTCTGTCGAACTGCTCTTACCATCAGGAAGTTCTTACTACTGTTTAGATGGAATCTTTTTTCCTGAAGTTTGACACTGTTGCTCCATGTCCTAGTCTTTGGAGCAGCAGAAAAAGGCTTGCTCCATCCTCTATATGACATCCCTTCAAATATTTAAACACAGCTATCAAATTGTTACCCTGTATGTTGGGGGTCCCGGGAGGGGCACCCAAATTACCAAATAAGAACATAAGATGGGGGAAATTAGACTCGAGCACTCTCTCAAGCTAACGAGAGGCAGGGTAACTCAGCTGGGATCTTTTACCCTATGTCTACAGCGTCAGGTCAGAGAACAGCTAGACAAGTTCTAAAGCAACAAATAATATTTTATTGAGAACAAACAACACAAAAGACACGACATACACTAACTAACTGAGAAATAGAAATGGAGAGTTTCGGGGGAATGGGTAATATGACACCTGTTCACGTAGTCCTGGAGAGAACGGAGAATTGCGGGGAAGAAAGCTCAGCGCGGTTCGCTGAGGGGAAAACTTCGCTGGACAAAGCGGCAGCAAGGCTGGATGGAAGTCCAGGGTGATCCGAGGAGTGCTCGGAATTGGGGACTTTTTATTGGGTGGATTTTACCTACAGGCCATGCCATGCTCAGTGAGAACAAAGGAAATTTAGAGCGGGACAAAGGCGTTGGAAAAGGTCGGGTTTTGCATGATGAGCTTGGCGCTGGATGACAATAGTATGGCCAGTATGCAAATGGTCCAACATAAAGGACTGGCTCGGCTCTCAACCGCGCGTCTTTGTGTAAAGTTGCGCTGAGCAAGGCGGTTTGCAAGAAGGAGTGGTCCCTAAAGCATCGGAGAGGCATTAAGTTGCCTCCCTGAATGAGGTTTGGAATGTACAACTATTAACGGCCGCGCCTATTACATGCTTGTCCAGTGGCCCTTGCAAACACGTGGAGTAGGGTGGCAGAGAAAGGTCAAATAGAGGCCAAATTATTTGATATCAAAAGGATATCTAGTGCTCTTACCAGACATATCATAACCATGGTAACAAAATCACCTCTTCATATTCTCTTCTCCAGGCTAAACATACCCAGCTCATTAAGCTGGTCCTCATAGGGCATAGTTTCCAGGCCTTCTATAATTTTGTTTGCCCTCCTCTGGATATGTTCCAGCTTCGCAATATCCTTCCTGAACCATGGTGCGCAGAACTGGACACAGGATTTCAGACGAGGTCAGGAAGGAAGTCTGGAAAAGTACAGGCGTTTGGTGTTGGGTTGCAGCAGCAGATCTGCAGTGAACAAGGCAATAGAAGCTCAAACTGAGAAAGACTGTGATCCTATTTTAGCTGTGTATGTTTGACTACAACAGGCAAAATAAACAGCAGCTGCCAGCAGCCTCCAGAATCCATTACTGAGCATGTATGAATAGTGAAGCAGAGAAAAGAGGAGAGAAACCCTGCCTTACCAGCTACCTCAATGTGTTAAAAATTCATAGTCTAAAAGTTTGACCATAAAATGGAAACCATATGAAAATACAAAATAAATCATCTCTGAATGCATTTTGGAATAAGCTTTTAAATGGTCTCCAGAAGATTGCAAACTTTTTGTTTACTTATACCAGGCTTACCTGGCCTGGTTGTTCCATTTTGTATTGTCAGTTTGCTAACAATAAAGGAATAAAGGTTTGCTGAAACATGTTGAATGGCTCTACTTTTCTGTGGTGTAGGAACCTATGTTACCCTGTATGTTGGGGGTCCTGGGAGGGGCTCCCAAATAACCAAATAAAAGCACAAGATGGGGAAATTAAGCTCGAGCACTCTCTTAAGCTAATGAGAGGCAGGGTAACTTTAGCTAGGATCTTGTACCCTATGTCCACGGCTTCAGGTCAGAGAGCGTAGCCAGATGAGTTTTAAAGTAACCAAAAATAACATTTATTGAGGATAAACAACATAAAAGACACCACATGCACACAGCTAACTAGAAATAGAAATGGAGAGCTTTGGGGAATGGGTAATATGACACCTGGTCTCGCAATCCTGGAGAGAAGCTGGGGTTCCAAGAAGGGAGGCAGACTCAGTTATTGGGAACTGAGGGGACAACTTCACTGGACAGAGCGGCAGCAAGGCGGGATGGAAGTCCAGGGTGATCCAAGGAAATCCCGAAAATGGGGACTTTTTATAGGGTGGTTTTTACCTACAGGCTATGCCATGCTCGGTGAGAACAAAGGAGTTTTGGAGCGGGACAAAGGAGTTGGAAAAGGTCAGGTTTTGCGTGATGGGCTTAGCGCTCGATGACAATAGTATGGCCAGTATGCTGATGGCCTGACATAAAGGAATGGCTCGGCTCTTGGCCGTGTGGCTTTGTGTATATGCGCTGAGCAAAACCGGTTTGCAGGGAGGTTTCTCCCTAAAGCATCAGAGAGGCTTAAGTTGCCTGCCTGAATGAGGTTTTGGAAGGTACAATCATTAACGGCCGCGCCCAATACGTGCTTGTCCGGAGGACCTCTGCAAACACGTGGAGTAGGGTGGCAGAGAAAGGTCAAGCAAAGGCCAAATTATTTGATATCAAAAGGATATCTAGTGTTCTCACCCGACATATCATAACCGTGATAACACCTATTCCTATTCTTTCCATATCATTTCTGTCCCTGGTACCCAGTGTTGTGTTACAGAAGAAGTGCAAATACTTTGATAACTGAGGTATACCTATATAGAAGCTGAGGAAAGAAATAACACATCAAAAACGTCTGTGTGTGTTGTAGTTTTCTTACTCCAACCTAGTCATGAAGAACGTGTGAGGCCTCCAGAACTAGTTGTAATGCAATTCGCATAATCCCTCAGCACTGGCTGTACTGGCTAGGGTAAAGAGGGTGTCAGGTTGCCCACCACTGACTTAGAGGAAGAAAATTCTTTTTTTTTTAATTTTTATTAACAATTTTAATGAAAAAAACAATTTAAAAAAACCCTCCCTGCTTCCAGACATCAATTTCCCCAGTTGAATCTGAGTTTACACTCCGTTCCATATAAACATTCCGTTCCGCATGTTATCTCCATTTTATAACAATCGTATACTATTACTTTTAGCTTATATTTAACTATTTACAATTTATCTTTTACGACCTCATTTTGTCTTCCAGCTTTCTCACAGCCCTTCTTTCTTTCCCCCTATTTCATTCTTTTATCCAATTCAATACCTCTCGCCATTCTCTTTCAAAGCCTGGATTGGCTTATTGTTAAGTGAAAAAGTTAGCTTTTCTGTTGCTACCATATCCAGGACTTTGAATTTCCATTCTCTTATATCAATATATTTTCCTGCTTTCCAATGTTGAGCATAAGTCAATCTTGCTGCAGTTATTATATATGACAATGTCTTTTGATGAGATCTTATTTCTCTTTGTTGCCTTAACATATTCAACAAATAAAGTTCTGGCTTCATTTCAAGGTTAAAACCATACATTCTTTGAATTTCATCATGTATTTCTTTCCAAAACTTTTTTTGCTATTTTACAGGTCCACCAGATATGAAAAAAAGATCCCTCTTTCTCATCACATTTCCAACATTTTCCATTCCCATTTCTTGTTATTTTGAGGAAGAAAATTCAACATACCAATTTGTCATGTATTACCTCTCACAGTTTTTAATTCATTTAGGCACGGGAACTGCTTGGCTCAGAGCAAGGGATCAGCTGTGAATCATTCATGGGGGAAGAGCCTGGTCACAGTCCTCCATCTCTGCTTAGATGGAAAGTGCCGGTTGAATCTGCAGAGCACCAGGGGTAGAAACCAAAGAATTGGTTTAGTGCAGAGCTTTCCAAACTTGTCATGTTGGTGACACACTTTTTGGACATGCATCATTTCGCGACACAGTAATTCAGTTTTACTAGCAAACCAGAGGTTAAACTAACCCCTTATAACCCCTGCCGTGCTCCAAGGTTGACTCAGCCTTCCATCCTTCTGCAGGTTGGTAAAATGAGTACCCAGCTTGTTGGGGGCATGCATAGAAAAATGTAGCGAAATACATGCTATTTGTAAGTTGTTCGCTGCCTCGATCCATATGGAGAGGTGGGATACAAATAAATAAACAAACAAACCCCTTATAAGAGATCCAGGCACATACATAAATTGTAATAACAAAATGTATGGGGGCAGAACATATCTTATGAAAACCTTTCATTTATATTTTTAAAGATATATGATTTATTTCTAACATATAACATACGTTTCCAAGGCTTGGGTGGAGGGCTTGTTCTCAGTCCAGGGAGGTGACGCACCTACACCCTTCAGGCGACACACTAACGTGTCGCAACACACCATTTGGAAAGCCTTGGTTTAGGGGCAAGTGAATGCAAGATCAGCATGGAAGAGCAGCCTCTGGAGAAAGAGGAGGAGATAAGCTTGGGGATAACTATGGCCATTACTGCACTAGACTGTTATAGCACTGTTATTCCACTTGCAACGTCCTATGGAATTCTTGGCCAGCCGGCCCCTCCCGAAACTGAAAACCCAAGGATTCCATAGGATGTTGCAAGTGGAATAACATCACTATAACAGTCTAGTGCAGAAACAGCCCAAGTGTATGTGCTTTCAAGCTGCTTGTCACCTTATGGTGACCCCATGAATTTCATAAGGCTTTCTTAAGCAAGGAATACTCAGTTCCTTCTCTAAAATATAGCTTACAACACCTGGTATTCATTGGTGGTCTCCAATCCAAGTACTAACCAAGACTGACCCTGTGTTTAGGAAATAAGTAGGGCCAAATTAATCATGAGGTAGCAGGGTGGAAGAAAAGCTCAAAGAAAGGAGGCCAGAAAGGATTGTTTATCCAGCAGTGGGTGTGACAGTTGTCACTAAAGGGGATTGTTATGGGTACCTGCACACTTCACAGAACTGTTACAGCATAGCCTAGGGCCATTTCCACACTAGATTGTTATAGCACTATCATTCCACTTTCAACATCCTATGGAATCCTGGGGTTTGGCCCTCCCTGAACTGCAAACCCCAGGATTCCATAGGATGTTGAAAGTGGAATGATAGCTCTATAACAGGCTAGTATGGAAATGGCCTAGAATGAGTTCAAACGAAGCTTTGCTTAGGAAATAGTTAATATTCAGCTTAACAGCTGAATATGCCAGGAGATAAGGGAATGGAGACCACACATTTTCTTGGAAGGTAGTGGGCTACCTTACCCCCTTGACCTAGCTCTGTGATGGCGGATTGTGTCGTCGTTGCTAGGCTTCTGAGCCAGCGTGATGTATTGGTTTGAGCATTAGAGTATGACTGCTTGGCCACGGAAACCCACTGGGTGACCTTAGGCAAGTCACACACTCTCAGCCTCAGGGGAAGGCAAAGACAAATCCCCTTTGAACAAATTCTGATAAGAAAATTCCATAATAGATTTGACTTAAGGTCAGGATGAATCAGAAACAACTTGAAGGAACTTTTCCCCACTGTTTTTTGGGCTCGGCTTCTTGGTTGTCAGAGGCTTTAAAAGGAAGAGTGTTTTGTTGCCTCCTGGCTGTTTAGGCAACCTACATAAAGCCCTGTCTTACTGCCATACATTTCCCTTCACTCTAGTGTGGAGAGGTGGGCACAAGTGTCAGGGAACATTACGGTTTTCAGAAGGCATGTTCTCCATGAAATGAAAGCCTTCACTGTAGATAGAGTGGAGGACTTTTCTCTGCTACAAAACACCTGCTTCATCGATAAATTATTCTTTTACGTCAGTGGCTTGTGCTGATCTTGGTAAAATAGGAATCATTTGGGGAAATTTGGAGTGAAGCTAAGGTAAGTTGAGGATACGTTCTTATCTTTGCTTTTTTGTTTTGTTTTGTTTTGTTTTGTTTCTCCTCTGAAGTTATTTCTATATTGCAGCCAGTGGATCTGCTATTTGGAGAATCTGGAGAGGGATAGTCTAAAACAGCCAACATGGTGTATTGATTTGGGTGCTGCACTGGGATTCCAGGAGACTAAGGTGTGAATCCCCACTCAGGCATGGAAACTCCTAGATCACATGTGTCAAACACAAGGCCCACGGGCCCACCAGGCCATTTCTTGTGGCCCTTGCACCTCTCCTGCAGCTGCAGCACTCCCACTGCCTGCTGAACCCAATTCCCACATTGTGGGCCCCCAGCTGCTGGTATTTTGAAGAGAGGCCCAGCAGTCAGCACTCACAATCTACTTCTACTTCTGACTGCTCCTCTGTCCAAGTCTTGCTGTCAGAGTGTTGCTGCAGGTTACTATGCTCCACGTGGCTTGCGAGAGTTGGACAGAGGAGCAATCAGAAATAGAAGTGGATCGCGAGTGCTGGCTGCTGCACCCGTCTTCAGAATATCGTCAGCTGTGGGCTGCAATGTGAGGATTGGGCTCACCAGGTACAGAGAGGGGCAGGGGGCAGAAGGAGGCACAGGGGAGGGGAAAACAGAAAGAGGCCTGGGGTGCAGAAAGAGGTGCATATATATATATATAGATTTAGATATAGATATAGTCTTACATTATATTTATATAGTCGTAGAGATACAACCAGCCCTTTGAGGGCAGCCATAATGTGGCCCAAGATGAAATTGATGTGGCCCAAGATGAAATTGAGCTTGACTCCCCTGCCCTAGATAATCTTTGGCAAGTCATACTTTCAACCTTAGAGGAAGGCAATGGCAAACTCTTGTGATTAACTCTTGCCAAGAAAGCCCTATAACAGGGGTGCCATAAGTTTGAATCATCTTCGAGACATGTAACAGCAACAAATTTATAATAGTAACTTTTCCAAACCCTGATGTTATGTATGGTTGACTTGGAGGTGCTAAAGGAGGAAGTGGGTTGCTGAAGAGAGCTTGAGTGCAGGGCTGGTATGAGCTTTGAACCAGTGATTTCTGGAGTCTTACTGCTTAAATATTAAATCTTAAAATCTTAGCCACTGCGCCACTCACCAGCTTTTTCTATGCTTTTTATGGTGTGTAAAAGAGCTCTGGATATGTGTTGCTGAAGTCGGTTGCAGTGAAAAACAAAGAGCTCCATAACACCGTAACAACTGAGCAAAATCATACCATGAACATTCCTGAATTATTCTCCATGTCCACTTGGAGTATGATCTAGAATTTCAGGAGAGAAGGGAGAGTGTGCATGCAGTTGTGATGTGACTGAAGACAGTGAGGTCAGAAGGAAAGGTAAATTCAGAAAATTCTGGCCTTGAGAATTAGATCAGCTTTCACTATTTTTATTGCCTGGCTGTATTTTGGAGGATGAGGAATAAGGAAATCAATCAATGGGAAGTTACTGGACCAAGGAAGTCATATTCAGTCTATTCTGGGTGCAGATGTGATCCTACAGAAGGAACAAATTAATTTAGGTCTAATCTTTGAATGCTCTGAAAGCATCGTAGATTTTGGACCTTCCATAGTGGTCAGGTATTCTGAAAAAAATTAAGATCATATATTTACCTGCCACCTTGGAATGTTTCATTTTTAGTGGTCATGCTCATCAGCGCATTAAAATTACCCTGAATGAGGATGGTGAGACTAGTACTTGCCCAGTACTAGTAACTGTGTTTTTCTAATGTTTGAATTGAGCCCAAATGGCTCTCAAATTCAGACAGTATGAACATTTCTGCATGATACTCTTATAGCGTGATGATTCCACTTTCAACCTCCTATGGAATCCTGGGGTTTGCAGTTCCGGGAGGGGCCAGCTGGCCCCTCCCAAAACTGCAAACCCCAGGATTCCATAGGAGGTTGAAAGTGGAATCATCACGCTATAAGAGTGTCATGAGAAAATGGCCTATGTTTGGTTGTCAGATCTCTTCCAGGAGGTCATTCCACAGTCTAGGGACAACCAATGAAAAGGTCTTCCGGGTGACTGTCGCCAGTCTAAACCCTACTGATTTAAATAAGTGTGTGGAACAGATTGTACAAGAAGAGGCAATCCTTCAGGTAACTTGTACCCAAACCATGTAGGGCTTTAAAGGTAATAACCAACACTTTGTACTTTGCCTGGAAACTAATTGGCAGCCAGTGGAATGATTTTAATATAGTGTGATATGCTCACTCCGGGATGTACCTGTAACCATTCTGGCTGCTATATTTTGGACCAGTTGGAGTTTCCAAACTTGGCACAAAGGTAGTCCAATGTACAATGCATTGCAGAAGTCCAACCTTGAGATTACCAGTGGGTGCACTAACATTTTTAGGTCTTCCCATTGTAGGAAGGGGCACAGTTGGCATATCAGCTGAAGCTGATAATAAGCGTTCCTGACTGTCACATCTTTCTGAGCTGACATTTGGAGAGACAGATTGAGGAACACTCCCAAGTTTTTAAATCCATCAGCCAAACAAAGGTGTATATTTAGAGAGCTTGTTCCAGTGTTAGATACAGATTCTGTATTTAACAGCCTATTGTATTCCGAACAGTGCAGTAGACAATTTATTCAATTTCAGTTTGAAGGCGTCACTGCAAACCCAAAGTGGGAAATGGTGCAAAGAAACAACAAAACACCACCAGCTGTTCAAGCCATACCCATAGGTCTACAATGCCCCATATATAGGACTGGGGGGAAATTTGCCCTACCTCACTCAGAATTAGTGATCATTCATTATCATACTATAGCAATCCTTGCATAAGTCTAACTTAATGGGTGGAGTACACAACTGGGTACTGAGTTTTTAGATGTTACATTCTCAGCAAGTGATTTACAATATGGCTGGTTTATCAATGTGTTGTGTAAACAGCATAAAAAAGAAGGGAAGAGAGAAGGAATCTGGCAGCACCTTTAAGAATAAGTGATTTACAGTGGCCTCTCCACTTTCATGAGGGTTTAGGGGTGCCGAACCCTTGTGAAAGTGGAAAAACTGCAAATAACTCCTCCCCTGCACCAGTCGCATAGGGACCGGGGGGGGGCAGAGGAGTGGTTTGCCCCAGGCGGCAACATTTTGTGTGTCAGCCCATAGCCACACCTATGCACACCCTGGCCATGCCCCCGTGCAGTGCGCCCACACCCCCCACACACTCCAAGCTCCACCACTACCCTGCTCCCCCTCCTGTTCTCTTCCAGGGTTGCCTCCTCCCATTCTCTTGCCTTTTGCCCTGGCATGTGTGCTGGCCTTCTCTGTGCCCATGAAAAAGCCATGGGGATGGGAGGAGGAGAATTGCAGGGGGAAGACACATGCATGCCTTGCGAATACTCAGATTTGTGAAGGTCAAACCCACAAATGTGGAGGGAGGATTGTATTTTAGCATGAGCTGTCATGGAATTTGGGAAAATCCACAAAAGCTAATACAAAGTAAATTGTTCCTGGACTTCACTTGTTTAACAGAAACTTTGATTCCAGAAGTAGAAATGACATTGAAAAAATAGGAATAAATTCCTGCATCACAAAAAAAGAAGAAGAATTCAATATGTTGCAGCAAAATTTTTTATTCAAAACTGATACTATCCACATATGAAAAGAAAGAACCAGGTCAGGATAAGCTATGCATAAGTGAACAAAAACATTTGGAATCTTCTAGAAACCACGTGAAAGCTTCTTCCAAAATGCATCCCAGGATGATTTTTTCTTTCTTTCAACAGCCTCCACTTCTCTTAGGGTTTCCATTTTGATGGTGAAATTTATAGATCTTCAACATGCCAGGGTAGCCGGTGAGGCAGGCTAGTCTGCTTCCCCACCACCACCTTTTCTTTCTGTTTTGCTCCTCAGACATGCTCAGTAAGTGATTCTGGAGGGAGCTGTTTACCTTACCTGTCATACATAAGCACACCCAGGTACAGTTGGATCACCTAGAGTAGAATCCCATTCTTCCCCAGGTAAAGCTTTATTGCACTATTCATGCAGACAAACTGATGCAACCCAGCAGTGAAAGTCGGTCTTTCTCCAGCCCTCCTTTACCCTCCTCCCAGTGCCAGTGCTGCAAAAAACCCTTCCAGCTAGACAGAAGACAAGAAAAGGGGGTTGGTCTACTGTAATAAAACTTTGTTAAAAAGAGCTTCTTTGTCAGAGGCTTTGTTCACTGAGGTGTGCCTGTAGGTTCTGCTAGATTCCTTCTCTTTCTCCTCCTCCTGCTTTCTTTGTCATGTTGAAACTAACACAGCTGTCTCTTTTAAATCAGATAAGCCTTTAAAAGAAACAGTGCATATTAAATTTCAAAAGAGGAACAAGATCCACCAACTTTCTAGCAGGGGAGGTGAGCGCTTCACTGTCATTTTGGAAGTTATACTGTATGTCTGACTTCCTTAAAAGCAGAGTCAAAGGCAGATCAGTGTTATTCCAAAGTTACTGGTGGGAAACATATATATTATTTAACCAAGCTCACACAGTTAGTCCATGGCAGAACTGTCAAGTAAGCTGTGCCCCCTAAGCAAACTGGTTGTCCTCCAACTAGATTGCCTTGTAGCCGTATCAGAGCAAGTCATTCTGTATCACCATGACACATGTCCACCAAACTGGGTCACTGTGAGAAGTAAAATATATTTTAGTTTCTGCAATATTATTAATAGTATTGGTAACATATTAGCTTATAGCTCATAACACATTTTTAAATATATTTACACACATATACTGTAGTATGTGAGCTTTTGAAATACAAAGAAGTCTAAGAATGTATTTTAGAACTGCCAGCTGAAGGAGGCCTTGGAGCAAAGAGAACCAGACACAGATAAGGATTCAACAGTGGGATGTATGTACTTTTGTCTGAAGGCACCTGCTTATGCAGACTGAAGGTCAACAAAAGCTGAAAGTGGGTAAGAAAAACAAAAGAAGAATTTGGCATTGTTTAGCAAAAATGGGAGGTTAGAATCTGGTTGATGGGCATTTTGAAATAGCAAATGAGAGTTAAGAAAGCACAAGGTTAAAGCGTGATTATGTGCATGATCATATATGCTGTAAATATGGGGAAGGGAGCATGTAACTTCTTAGGCGATTCTGATAGGGTTGTAACTTTTGGGTCCTGCCCAAGGGGAGGGAAGCTGGCGTAGGGGATAAAATGTGTGTTGTTTTGTGGGAGGGTGTCCTTCTCTCTAGAGAACACCCGTGTCTGCAGAAACGTATTTTTTTAAATAAATGCTTGATGCTTCAGCCGATCCTGTGTTAAATTGTTTCATGAGTGTTAACAGCTATTTCCCACAGTCACCAAGGCTTCCAAATCATTTTTGTATTTGGCTTTAAAAATAGTGAGCATAGAATATCAAGATATCCTGGATACATTGCTTTAGTTAGTTACAGTCTTATTTGCTGAGTTTCATGATATCTGGGAAGCATGACTTCTATAATCATTAGCAAGGAAAGGGAAACCCTGGAAGGTTACCAAACACAAGCAGCAAATACAATGACTCAGGAGCCGGTTTTTGTATAGGTGATGATATGACTCAGCTCTAACTGGAAGCTTTTCTGTCTTTGCACTTGATTGTTATCTTTTTCCAGCTTACTGATACTGCAGCTCCAGTATAACTGCATCCTTCTTTTTCTGTATCACCCCCTGAAAAATGTCCAAAGCACTGCATGCTCCTTTGCAAGTCTCAGATAGTGCCTTGTTTGTCATTAAGATGACCTTGTCAAAAAGAATTGCAGCCCAGTCCTGTGCAAGTTCACTTGCAGGTAGGACTCCATGGGGCTTTCTGCACTACACTGTTAAAGTGCTATTATTCCACTTTCAACATCCTGTGGAATCCTGGGGTTTGCAGTTTAGGGAAGGTATTTAGAATTTTCAGCCAGAAAGCTCTTTGGCCTCAGTAAACTACAAACCCCAGAATTCCACAGGATGTTGAAGGTGGAATAATAGCACGATAACAGTGTAGTGTGGAAAGGCCCTAAGATTCGGAACTGCAGCCTTAAAGAGCAGGTGAATCCAGGTTGAAATTTTAAATGTATTAAATACTTGCATTATAACTCCAAGAATAATTGTCTGTAGACATGCAAAGGGACCTTGTAACACCTTTTGAGACTAACTGGGAGAAAGAATTTGGTAGCATAAGACACATACCTGTCTGTAGACAGTACATTATTGTACTGATAATGTAGTGTGCTCAAAATCTTTATGTTTAGTTTGGTTTGCTTAGGAGTGTTTTCTGAGAAATCCAGATTATTCATAGGACCTCTACTCCTAGTGCTGTCTCATTATCTATTTTCCTATGTTTTATTTGGCCTATTGCAGTTTCCTTGCCAGAAATGTCCATGCTGTGCCCAAAGAAAAACTCACTTGCCCATCCCAGACTTCCTGAGTGCTTTCACATCTGGCTTCTGTCATGGGAACAAAGCAAGCAGAAATGGAAACATGAGCTAGCTTCCTTTCCTAGGCACAAGAGAGTAAGCCAGATGCAAAAGAAGAGCAGGTCATGGTTCTGTTGCATACCATGAATTCTCTGGACTCTCCATGTAAAAAATAGGCCATTTCTGCAAGAGGTTGATACATCGTAGCAGTGTCAAATTCTTACCCTCCAGTCTGTACGTTGTATTGTTTTAGCATTGTAGTTTTCCTCATGGTTCTGCATGTTTTCAGCTCCTAGAACGGTTCACTGTGATGCAAAACTGCTGTATGTGAAAACCGGAAAGACTCCGATGTAAGGATATTTCTGCGCTAGCCTGTTATAGTGCTATGATTCCACTTTCAGCATCCTATGAAATCCTGGGGTTTGCAGTTTAGGGAGGGGCCTTTGAGGCCCCAGGATTCCATAGGATGTTGAAAGTGGAATAATAGCACTATAACAGTCTAGTGCAAAAATGGCATAAATCTCCCAAACCAGTTCTGCTTTGGTTTTCGCCTACATGCAGAAGCGTAGCATCGATTCACATTGCAGAAGTGGCTGGCTATGGGCGTTCCCAGGCTGTCCCTTCCATCATTTCCATCCCTATCTCTCTCCAGCCATCAATGGACAGGCTGCCCTCATTATTGTCTTCATGTGTTAAACAGACAGCGGGAAGAGAGTGGATCTGATAATGGACTGTTAAAACGTGTTTTTTCCCACGTATCAACGAACATACATTCCTATGCACAAACGTAGCAACACAGAAATGTGTTAAAAATGTGTGTGTGTGTGTGTTTTAAAAAACAGCTCTATCAGTGATGGCGGGGCAGGGTGAGGGAGGAGAATGTGAGTGGCCAGGGACTTGCTGTTGTGGATGTAGCTGTTCTCCACAGTAGTATGATGTAAATTGGGGGTGTGGTGTGGTGCAGACAGCACAGTTTCTGAATTTCTGAATTCAGTTTCCAAATAGGAGTATAAAAACACTGCTCTTGACACACAGTGAACCGCTTCTTCCCTCTTGTGCAGAAATGGCCCTACATTGCCTTCCTTGTTCCTTGGGCCATTTGCACACTAGACTGTTATAGTGCTTCCTTGTTCCTTGGGCCATTTGCGCACTAGACTGTTATAGCCCCTCCCAGAACTGCAAAGCCCAGGATTCCATAGGATGGTGCAAGTGGAATAATAGCGCTATAACCGTCTAGTGCGCAAATGGCCTTGGTCACATATGGTTTCTGCTGCACACTCAAGACAGGAGGTAAGACTGCCAGTATGACCAGTTGGAAGGAATAAAGAAACCTGAGATGGATGCTGATGCTAGAGATCAACGATCAATTCCCACTTGGCCACAGAAATCCAGTGAATGACTTTGGGTGTGTCACACACTCTCAGCCTCAGAAAACCCTGTGATGGGTTCATCTTAGAGTCACCATAAGTCAGAAATGACTTGAAAACATGCAACAACAACAGTATACTGAGTAAGCATAGCAAGGGCACAAATCATTAAGTTTTTTTTTCTAAGAGTGACTCTGTATTGTGTAGACAATACTGTCCTAATTAATTGTATGGGATAAAACAGGAAATCCTCACAACAAATTTGTTAAACTACACTTCTTTCTGTAATCCACAAGCAGAGAGACGGGTTTTGGGCCAACTCCAAAGCATAAAATGTGTTATGCAAGTTTTTAAAGCTTCACTGAGTTCTTCATCAGGCAAAGAGGTAACGGGGGGGAAAGTAGCAATGTTAGAGTCACTGCTCTCCATTCTGACTGAACTGTTGTCTGTTTAGATCAGGGGTGTCAAATTCAAATTCATCTTGGGCCGCATCAGCATTATGGTTGCCCTCAAAGGGCTGGTGGTATCTGTAAGACTATATAAATGTATCTGCTCTTTTATCATATTCCACAATTGCCTTTGCATTTGATTATTACTGGTTTTAGTAATAACTACCTCTGAAACTAGAAGTCTAGGAAAAATAATGGCAAGCAGCCCCTCAGACCCTCTCTGTGTTACCCTGCGTGTTGGTGGGTCCCAGGAGGGGCACCCAGACTGCCAAATAAAATACCAATAGGGGGGAAATTAGCTGGAGCACTCTCTTGGCTAAGTGAGAGGCAGGGTAACTTTGCAAGGATCTTTGAACCCAATGTATACAGCGGCCGGTCAGAAAGCAGCTAGACAAGGTTTTTCCAATAGCAAACAATTCTTTATTAAAGACAAAAACACGAAAGACAAGACATAGACTAACTAGCTGGGAAGAGAAATGGAGATTTGTTCGGGAGAGGCAATACGACACCTGGTCTCGTAGTCTGGAGAAGAGCGGGGTTCCAGGGAAGAAAGCTCAGCGTGGGGAGCTGAGGGGAGTTCCCTTAGACAACCGGCAGCAAGGCAGGATAGAAGTCCAAAGTAGTCCGAAGACCGTTTGGAAATGCGGGGTTTTTATAGGGGAGTTTGTGCCTACCAGCTATGGAAAGCCAGGTGAGAACAAAAGGAGTTTTGGCACTGGACAAAGGATTTGGAAAGGTCAAGTTTAGCATGATGAGCTTAACGCTCGATGACAATAGTATAGCCAGTATGTAAATGTCCTGTTTACCGGGCTGGCTCGGCTGAGAGCTGTGCCGCTATTGTAAGTTTGCAGCTGGAAGTTCCCTGAAACTACGAGCAAGGTTGGAGTTGCTGGCCTCAATGGGGTCTGGAATGTGAAAACCATTAGTGGTCGCACTCTGTCCGTGCTTGTCCGGAGAACCTCACAAACATGTGGAGTGGGGTGACTGAAAGCAGGTCCAGCTAAGGCCGAATTGCTTGATATCAAAATGATATCTGGGGGTCCTCACCCAGGGTGCCATAACGGAAGTAACATCTGTGCCTCTTTGTGCTCTCCCCTCCCCTCTTTCTGCCCCCCTGCTCTTATCTGTACCCGATGAGCCCGATCCTCACATTGTGGGCCCCTGGCTGCCAGTATTCTGAAGTGGGGCCCAGCAGCCAGCACTCGCAATCTACTTCTACTTCTGACTGCTCCTCTATTCAACTCTTGCAAGATGCATGGAGTATTGCCATGATAACCCTCAGCAACACTTTGATAGCGAGACTCGGACAGAGGAGCAGAAGTAGATTGTGAGTGCTGGCTGCTGGGCCCCTTTTCAGAATACTGGCAGCCAGGGGTGCACAATGTGGGGATCAGGCTCACCAGGCGGAGGGAGTGCTGCAGCTGCTGGAGAGGTGTGGGGGCCACATGAAATGGCTTGGTGGGCTCGATTTGGCCCGTGGACCTTGTGTTTGACACATATGGTTTAGATGGTGTTGGGGGATTTCAATGCAGGCAGAGGCCACTCCCTTTGTTGGCCATGTGAGGACTAGGGACAAAAAGCAATAACGGATAGGAAATGAAATTCCACTCTGTTAGCAACAGAAAAGTAACTTCTCTTGAGATCCAGATGTCAGGAAGCTAATAGCTCCTTTCTCATGCAGACAATATTGAATTTCTCAAGGAGTCTCTGTACTGTTACTGCAGGAAAAAACATTTAGGCGCTGTGTAGGTAGAACTTGCCAAATTGTAGTTCCAAACTGTAATCCAGTAAAAGAGTTTTACCGTTGTTGGAGGCATAAAACCTCAAAGCATAAAGTCCTAGTTCTTTGGTTCCCTCTTGTTCAGGATCCTCCTGTTGTGGCTCAACTTGATATCTTGAAAACAGTGGCCATTTCCACACGGGGGTAAAACCCCGCGTTGAGACGATCGGAGACGGAGGTCGTTCACACCGCGGGGTGAGCTAGTGCGGTTGGAAAAGGTGAGGCTCCACACCTCCAACCGCTCTAGTGCAGCTGCAAGGGTGGCGCTGCGAGTTTTTTAAAAACCACCTTCCCAGGCGGTTTTTATGAAACTCGCCCACACTAATCCGCAGCTGCTCCCCGTGTGAATCAGCAGAGACGCGTTAGTGCGTCTCTGCAGATCTGCCCGGGGGCGGGCTTCCGGCTGGCGCGCTGCCCTGATTGGCGGAGCACCGCTGGAAGCCGCCAGCCACCATTTTGGGCGCTGCTGAACACCGCCGAAATTCGGCGGCATGTGGAACAGCGGAGCCGCGCTCCCCGCAGGGACGGAGCAAAATGCACGCAGGTAATCTCCGCCCCTGTGTGCGCCGCCCCGTTTCGGCTCCCCCACGTGTGAAAAGGGCCAGTGTTAAAAAATGTTCGGGGTAGCCATGCTGGACATAAAGCGAAATACAGTCAGGGATCTAATGTCTGAGGCAATAGGTCTTCCAGGATTGCCTTGTTTGTGTATTTTGAGTATTTGAATAGAAGATGCCCAGTCTGGGCTCCTGGGGTCTGTTCATTTGAATTTGGTTCTGTACATCGGTGGAGAATTCTCTGAGTAATTCTCTGAGTCATGAGTAATTAGCTACCCATTTGCTCACCAATGTGAGCAGGAAGGGAATGAGAAAGGAGAAGAGAGGGCTTGTGCATTCATTCACAGGGCAGGAAGGATATGAGACAGGTATTCCCTTTCTCCTTCCTCCCATTTCCCCCATCCCATCCCCTTCCCATCTGCATGAACAAATGAGCAAGCAAAGGAAGTCATGCACAGCCAAGTCCAGCCACCCTGCAAATACAGGCACTTTTTCTCTCTGTGTTAAAGATGGTTATACCCATGAAAGCTTATGCTAAAATAAAAAGCCAGTTAGGGCCTTTCTGCACGACACTGTTATAGTGTTATTATTCCACTTTCAGCATCCTGTGGAATTCTGGGGTTTGTCGTTTTCTGAGGCCAAAGAGCTC
>CAOLHI010006435.1:0-34292 GCA_948474755.1 Ctenosaura bakeri
CCAGGTAAAAACAGTTAATTTACGGATTGGAAATTTCTGACGGGAAGTCTGTTTATTAGGTATTCCTTTAACATAAAACACAGATGGAAACCCCAGTAATTTTTTTTTGGTCTTGGGAATGATTTTTTCAAAGGGACTGGCTCTCTCAGAGTTCAGAAAACAAAAATTGCCTCATATCCACCGGGGCCCATTTAAAGCCCCCTTTCTGTCTTTAAAGGTTAGGAGTAGCCTCCCGTCTTGTGGTATGAGTGGTCTCAGGTCAGACTGCCAAAAAAATGGACTGCAAGGGGTTGAGGTCCTTCCTCCCTCGAAACTTGAATTTCGAGAATAAGTGGGCGTTTTTTTGGGGGAACACATATATAATCCAGAACACTGCTTCTTCCCGGCATGGAAGGTAAAAGATAAGAAGACTATCTTTGTTAAAATTAAGTTCCAGGGAAAAAGGGAGAGGAATTTGGACCAGCCCCTTCCTTTTGGTTTGGAATGCCAAAAATGCATTTAGGTGGTCCTCAGGTATAAACCCGGGAGTAAATACAGGGAGGCCCCCCCCCAAAAGTTCCCAAAACACAGTTTTTTAGGATGTTTTTCCTTTATCCTAAAAAGTCTTTCAAACAAAATATCGGGTGAGAAACAAGGGGAGGAATATGAGGGAAAAGCAGGTGTTTAATAAACAACTTCAAAGGATTTGTGTTTGAATTGGAGGCGGGAGATGGGAATACCTCTCAAAGATGCGAGCTCTAACAGGTCCATCCCTTGGAAGCTCCTTGAAAGCTAACGCCGAAAAAAGGTTCTAGGTGTGAACGCTTTTCAATGCCTTACTTTTGCAATGGGAAATTTTGGGAAATTTGGGGGAAAAAAATTATTAAAGACAGAATTTTTTTTTGGAGGGCAATGTCTTTATTTTGCCCTCCCTATAGCCAAACCCCCAAGTCAAAGGCGGCAGAGAGGGTCCAAAGTGCAAAGTATGAACCTAATCTACTCCAGGTCTCACTCCATTAAGTCACACAGAAAAAAGCCCTGCAAACAAGCTCCTCCCTCATCTGGGGAAACAGCACAACGGAGCAGAAAAACAAGAGAGGGGGAGCCCGGGGGGAAAAAAAAAAAACCACAACAGTGGGGGGGTTTTGGAAACTTGCCTGCAGTCCCCTCTTTTACAGCTGCCAAGAAAATTCTTCCACAATATCAGATCGGGGGGGAAAAACGGCCCCCAACTCCCTTTCTTCTGGTAAAAGGGTAATTCCTGTCTTTGGGGGGGTCCAGGGAAGGGGATTAAGTTTTTAAAAGACCAGAGAGCCCTCGTGTACCCTTTTAAATAAAAAAAAAAAGGGCCCCTTCTTCAAAATTAGAATGGACAACCAGCTCCAGATTATTTTGGACTTGGTTTTTTTGGGCATCCATGTAGCTCCAGGAGGAAGAAATGGTCAAGCCCTGATTATATCAGAGCCTTCCCACCAGCCGGAGTCTCTGAGGTTCAGAAGGTCTCATTCGGAACAGCGTACCTGCTGCATGGCAGAGGGCTTCCGGTTAATTGCCGCCGGGTAACGAAGGATCAGCTTGGCAGCTTCCCTTTCCTCATAACTCACTCTCGCCACTGGAAGGAATGGAACACGTTGCCTTTCCAGAGGACGATGCCACCTTCACCTCTAAACAACTCTGAGAGACTGAGAGTACTTTGACAACAGAGTTTGGAAAAGGTTGGGGGAACTACAGCTCCCAAAATCCCCAGCCCCATTTCCCTGGCAGACCGGAGAGTCAGATCAAGAGGCTGCTACGGCGGTAAAGAGTCCGTCAGCAACACCAAAGGCTCGCCTGATAATAATGATAATAATACACGGGTTGCGTTTGGCATCTTTCGGTTTGCTGTAGGCAAGACTGGTGGTTGCAAAAAGATGCCTGAAGAGAAGGAGGAGGAGAGAGAAGATTTTTTTTAAAAAAAATGATACTAATAAACTGACTTTAAAATGTGACGTTTGCAGGGCAGGCCTAGGCCAAGTTTGCCACCTGTTTCCCTTGGCCACCAGGGATCCAAGTCCCGTCCTCCTCCAATCCCGTGGTATGTCTCTGCTGGGGGCCCAAAAGCAGACCAGTCACAGACCGCCTCTCTCCCTCTTCTCTTTCCCAAGGGGAACCAAGGCCATTTCTGACCAGCCTGTTATAGTGCTATCATTCCACTTTCAACCTCCTATGAAATCCCGGGGTTGCAGTTCAGGGAGGAATTCCGCAGGAGTTGAAAGTGGAATGATAGCCCTAGGAAAGTGTAGGGTGGAAGTGGCCCATAATTATGGAAATAATTTTTCACTGGGATTCCTCCCCCCCCGCCGGAGGATTGTGGATTTTTTTTTATTGTTTTGGAGGAATGCTTTCTCATTGGCTTCCCTTCACCCACATACATACACAAATAACCAGGGAGGGAGAGAATATACACACACACACACACACACACACACACACAAATATCATTATGCTACTTTATTTCCTAATAAAAAGATTGCAACCTTTTTATTAGGAAATAGACCAACATAATAATAATAGATGAGTAAAGAAAAGAAGAAAACAGAAAAAAGAGTAAGGAAACCATACATCACAAAGGGAAGCAAAATCCTACCAAAAAAAAAAAAGCATACTGCAAAATTATACCAATTTAATGAACTATACAATTATTTCTTTTTATTATCTCATAAAGGCTTATTTTCTTTAATTACACATTTGTCTCAATTGATCTAAATATTCTGTTACAATATTTTAATATTCCATCGTACTGTGTCCTTAAATTTATTCATATAGATGCTCAGATAGAACAGATAAATTCAAAGCTATATTTTGATCTATATCCATAATCCTGGACCTGCAAATCTATTAACTAGTCATTTTTCTTAATTTCTTAGCCAAGGGTTTAATTAGGGATGGGACAAATCTAGAATTTTCCGAATCCAAATCCAGATATCCTGAATTCAAACCTTTCAAATTGTTTTTTAAAAAAGGGTTTAAAAAGCAATTGTTAAAAAAACTTTTTAAACTTTTAAAAATCTTTTTAAACCAGAACTTTAAAAAAACCTATTTTTGGTTGGTGGATTTGAAAGATTCGGTTCACCTATTTTTGCACAGGGGTTTGGATGTGCGAATCTGGAATCCTTGCCAAGGATTTGAGGATTTAAGGATTTGCAGATCTTTGGCCCATCCCTAGGTTTAATCATTTACCCCCATTCCTAGCCAAATTGTAGCTCCTCCATTTAGCCTCCACATAGATACAGATGTAGCCTCCATGCTTTTTTTTTTTTTACTGTCAGAAAGGTTCTTTCTGCAAGAATTCCAGGCCATTGTTTTCTTCCATGGTCGCCCTGGAGATGAGAAGGTTGTGAGCCCAACTGAAACTAGCCATTGCCTTTCTGGCTGTCGCTGTGGGTGGATGCCTTTTGTGGGTTGCTCTTCCTAGGGTATCCCACTTTCGCCTGCCTGCGACTGCGTTGTTCTTACAGTGATGGCGGCCCTCTTGAGACGGTTCAGGGTAAGGGGCCACAGGGAGAGTTGGGGGGAGGACCAGATGGCCACTGTGTGTGTGTGGGGAGGTCCATCTTCTTGCTGGTTTGGACCCCCTTCCTCCTTTCAGGCCCCTTTTGGGACTAGGAGGCCAGTCAGCCCTCCTGTTCCTCTGAGAGGTCCCCCATTTTATCTCCTTTGCAGAAGCTCTGGAAGAGGCACCCCCGCTTCTGTGGCACGAACCGCGACCAAGAGGAGGCTTCCAAGGCGCCTCCAATGTAAGCCCCCTCCAGCCCCCATTCCCTTTCAGGACAGGGCCTCCCCCTCCCTCCTCCTCCCTCCCTCCCTCCCTCCCTCCCTCCCTCCCTCCCCATAGGGTTCCTTCATGTCCCTGCACCCAGGGAAGACAGCCAGCCAAGAGAGAAATGAGGGGGCTTGCAGGAATGAAAGGGAGGCTCTGCCTTTGCACTTTGGCCTCCAAGTAATCCCTGGTAGAGTTTCAGCCCTGCAGTCTCATCCGGTGAGGTGGATTCTTTGAGACATTCTGTGGCCAGGAGGAAGAATCCCCCCTCCTTTGCAAAGCAGCTGTGGGGAGGAAAGAGACAGGAAGAAAGAGATCCCAACTGAGACAGACCCCTGGATCCTCCAGTCCCCGATCCTTCGACGGCACCTCTCACAAAGCTGCCTCTTTCTTCCAACCCTTGCAGATGCCAGAAGCTTGTAGAAAACATACCTGTCAAAGTCTGCAGGGGAATAGGAGCTGGATGGTGGTTAGAATTTCCTATGGGAGTTCTGGTCACCCACGGAAGAAAGAGGAAAGGTTCTTCTCCATTCTCCCTCCTTCTTCCACTCCCTGCTCCCCAGTAGAAGCTGAGTCAACCCAGGGCCAGGCATCTCAGCGCAGGAGCCTTTTCCCCATTGCTTTCCACTGCTTTCAGGCAGGGCTGGGGGCTCCTCCAGCCATTGGGTTCTGTTGGACTGTCACTTCCAGCAGCCCCTGGCAGGCTAGCCAGTGGTCAGGAATGCTGGAAATCGCACTCTGATGATAAGGGTGGCCCTCAGGATTCCCACACTTGCATTCAAAGGCAAACTGAGCCGCTCCAGAGCAAGGGATGGCAGGCGAAGACGAAGCCCTTTACTGGAAGAGTGTCCAAGCGTTCCGTTCATTCTTTTCTCTTGCCAGGGCTCCATGGGAGAGGAAGACATCTCCTCAGGTCCCAAGCTGAGTGGGGAGGAGGAGATCAGACCCCCATGGGAAGAGGGGGATATCCAGACCAGTGACTTGAGGGGCCCCTTTTTTCCCAGGTTCAAGAGTGCTGGGGGAGGCATGCGATCCTGGCAGTTTAGGGCATAGAAGAACAACCTATGACAGCAGAGAAACCCATCCCCCTGAATTGTACCCTTAGGCAGGGAGCTTTCAGGGCAGCTGTCCAAATGAGTTTTGCTCCCTTTCCAGCCCCAAGAGGGCAGGCCCATTCTAATGCTTTCCAGAGGGCAATGCCTCGTCCACCCTGACCACTGTGGGAAGGAGCAAAGTCTGCTAGCCAGTAAGGACACCAAGCCAACTGAGAGATGTCAAACTTCTGGAAATTTTGAAGCTTTGTTTGGTGTTTGTTTTTTGAAGCTTGAAGTTTTTTCCCTAAATTTTTCGGCCTTGTTTCTAAGCTGTCCTATCTTTGAGGAGCACTTCCATCTTCAGAAGTAACCTCTCTCCCAATGGGCCAACAGAGGCTTTTTCCTGGGGATCAGGAGAGATCTTTGGGGCTTTGTCTGTTTCCAAGGGGGCTTACTAACTTCCTTGCAGGATCGAGCTCCTCCTGGTTGGTTTAATGGGTAGAATGGAGTGGAGGAGAGTGGCGAGGGCTTTTTGGCTGAGTTCCCGTTCTGACCATTGGACTGTTTATTGTTTCTGCTCTCAGGAGGCAAGAGAACACCAGGCCTCATCTCCCCTACTAGGATGCACTCTCTCCCAGGTGAGGAAGGGAAGGGGGCTAGAAATGGAAAGGCTGGCATTTTCCCCTCCCTCCTTCCTTAGGGAAATGCCTTCAGAGATACTCACCCCAAGGCCTTTTGCTGCCTGAGCCAAATGGCAAGATAGCGCTCTCTCATTTTCTTTCCCCAGTCAGGAGAAGAGGAGGATTCTAGCATCTACTCCCCCTCTCCCTGGCCTTCGAACCCAGTCACTGCTTCCATTTTGCATTGCCTCTCCCTGCTGTGCCTCTCCCCCTCTTTGACAGCCATCGTTTCTTTCTCCCTGGGCTTCCTTCTCTCCCTCACTCTTTTTTGCGGGTTGCATCTGATGAAGCGGAAGGGGGTCCCACATTTCACTCCTCCCCCACAACTGTCTTTCCCAGGGTCCAGAAGATGCTGCCTTGGATGGCATGAGCAGCCTAGAGGATGTGGGAGAACTACACTGTGTCTAAGTCTGGGTCCAGGGTTTCCTTCCTTCCCACTGGGGAATAACATTGTCACCCCCAAGTGCTTTCCTCTCCCTGCCTTGATCTCGCAGAGTCAGACACCTGGAACTGCCCACCCACCCCCAGTCCCTGCCATTCCCTGGCATGGGAAGGCTGCCATTTCCAGTCCTCTCTCAACCCCCCGTGTCTCTCTGCCCAGCCCCCTGGACTGGCCTCCATCCTTCCCGGTGGCACTCTTGTGATCCGGAGAAGGTAAGAGACAGAGTTCCCCTTGGTAAAACCTGGGACCACCACCAGGAAGGCATCACCCCAGCCCCCCGCCCATCGGGTAGATGAAAGGTGCCTCTTTCTGCTGAATGGCAGGCTTGTGTCAGAGAAGTGGGCCCTCTCTTGACTGGGACCAACTGGATTCAGACAAGGGGCCTGTTTTGCAGTGAGCATCTCTGCGTGCACCGTCCCACCCACTCTGCTTCCCACTCCCTCTCAGCCCCAGAAGCCTTTGCAGGGCTCCCTGCAGGTGCCCTGATTTCCCTTCTTTTCTGCAGTTCAAGGACCTTCTCCACCGCCTCTGCCAGCTGCTCGACTCTTCCCACTCCCAGAAGGCCATAAAGGCAGTGGACTATGTGGCCCAGAATCACTTGGAGTTGGCCATCAAGCACTTGAGTCCACAGACAGGTAGAAAGACTGCCTCTTGTTCTGCCCCAAGGAGGCTCCAGTCCTGTGGCTCCCCTCTCAGTCTCTGTTCCTCTTCCCAGGCAATGTTCTGCGTTGAAAGCTTTCCTCTTCCTCTCACCAATGTGCAACCAGGATGTGGTGCTGAACCTGCTCCTGGCCTAGGTGAAGGGAGGCCCTCACCCTTTGGATGCAGCCATGGTAAGGACCTCACTGCCCAGAAGAAGTCTCAGCTGCACTGGCCCACCCATTCCCCTCGCCTGGTTCTCTGGTGTCTTCCAGGTAGAAGGAAGTCCCATCAGATGGAAGAGGAGGCCCAAGCTTGTTGAGGCCCAAACCTCATTCTCTCCACAGGTGAATGCCTCCAAGCCATCGGTTCGATCATCCGCTGCTACGATAACATGCTGACAGTGAGGGACGAGTGGCTCCCAGGCACCCCTTCCCCGCCTTGGTGAACCTCTTCGACATGGAGGCCACCAGGCTGGAGGAGGAGGAAGGGACCAGTGGGAACCTGGAGAACAACTCCTTGTAAGCCGGGTGATTAGGAGGGGGGTGGATGGAGAAATGGTCAGGGGAGTTTCTGGCCCTCTTGAGAGGCTGGATGGGAGAATCCATGCCCCCCCCCAGCAAGCAAGCAAGCATCTCTATCATGTCAGCTCAGGCTTTGAATGTCCCTCCTTGTTTGTTGAACTCCCACCTGCAGTGAAGTCTTTAATACCCTGTAAACCTCCTGGAAAGGATGGCTCATGTAACCCAGCGTGAGATCTCCACAACGTACTGGGGCCTCTTGTGTTTTATGTGAGTCTTGCTCCTCTCTGCCACTCTCTGGTAGTGGTGGTGGTGGGGAGTGTCTTCGCTTCCCCTCTCCCCAACCCGTGAAAGGAAGGTTCATACAAGGCGCCGGGTGGCCAGTTGGTCCTGCCTACGAAAAGATGGGCTCCTTTCCTCCTCTCCCTTTGTAGGGGGTGCCCAGGTCCTGCAGGTCAGCCCTTGCCTTTTATGGGCCCCCATCCAGCGCCTGGACATTCCCCGAATGGAGCACCATACCGTCCAGGACCGTAGTGCTGACGCTGGTGGAGGGTCAAGATGTGCGGGGTGGCTCAGGTGAGGAGGCCAAAGTGCTGGCCCCACAAGGCTTTGGAGGTTTGGGCTGCTGTGGGGGTCTGGAGGAGGGTAAGCAGAAAGGGTGACCTTTTGCTTTCATAGAATCATAGAATCATAGAAATGTAGAGTTGGAAGAGACCACAGGGGCCATCCAGTCCAACCCCTCTGCCATGCAGGAACACCCTCAAAGCACTCCCTTTCCAAGCAGGTCTGGCTCAGTTTCCCTCTGTGTCTTCCTCGGACTCCAGGCAGCGAAGGCCACTCTGTGGGAGCTGGCCGAGGCCCTGCAGTGGAGCCTTGACAGAAGCCTTCTGGCAGAGGGCACTCTTTCCTGCAGGAGGTGCTCCACAAGGTTGCCAAGCGCCTGGTAAGTGCCCACAGGGCGGTCTGGAAGGGCCCAAGCTCAGAGGGCACGGGGCATTAGGCCAGGCTGAGGGAACCCCGGTTTTGACTTTGGTCTTTCACCCCAGATCCAGCACTATGGCTCAAGGGAGGAACTGGATAACATAACGGTTAAGTGCCAGTATCTTTTAACAGCCCGCATCCTTGGGTGAAGAAGACGGCAGCCATGTTGTGCGGTAAGGGAAGCTGGGAGGTCTGGCCCCTTTCAGGGTCATTGGGAGGAGAAATTTCTCAGAAGGCATTGTGCAGGAAAGGATGAGGCTGTTCCCCAGAGGACGGCTTCTGGGCCCTTGACAGGCCACTGAACCAGAGCCTCCTCGGGGAAGCCATGCTCTTTGGTCCCCCCCCCAGAAAAGCACCACCTGGAGTCCTCTTTGGTGGGGGCTGCCTGGCCCTTTTCCTTCCTGGGGCACGGGAGGGCCAGGGAGCTCCACCACTCTCTCTGCTACAGCCTGAGAGGCAGAGGGTGGAGGGTGCATTGCGGTATTCCCGTTTCTCTTTGGCATCCTCTCTCCAGGTCACCTGGTGCACAAGGCCGGCAGATCCTTCTCTAAAAGTCGCTTGCTGACCTGTGGGACTGGTAAGGGTGGATTTGTGAGTTCAAGAAAGCAGAGGGAAAGGGTTCGTGGGAGTAGAGGTTGGAGTCTGGGAAAAAGATTCCGATCGGGGTCTGTGTGCCAATCCACCACCTGACTTCCCTCCCTCCCTCCCTTCCAGAGCTAAGTTGCCTTCTCGTGCACCAAGACCCTGGTGTCAGGCGAGTTGCCAAACAGACGAGAGACATCATCGTGAAGGTGCTTGCCCCCCACCACCACCCCGGCCTGAGGACAGTTGTGGAGGCAGTGAAGCGTGGATCCCTCCGCCTACCAGATGAACTTGGAAGAGAGGTGAGGGAGAGAAGGAAGCCCAGGGAGAAAGAAACGATGGCTGTAGAAAAGAGGGAGAGGCAATGCACAATGGAAGCAGTGACTGGCTTCGAAGGCCAGGGAGAGGGGGAGTGGTCCAGCTAGAATCCTCCTCTTCTCCTAACTGGGGAAAGAAAAGGAGTGAGTGCCATCTTGCCATTTGGTCGGGGCAGCAAAAGGTCTTGGGGCGGATCTATTCTGAAGACGTTTCCCAGGAAGGAGGGAGGGACGTGTAGCCTTTCCCGTTTTCTCAGCCCCCTTCCCTTCCTCACCTGGGAGAAGAGTGCGTCCTCATCAGGGAGATGGGGCTTGATGTTCTCTGCCCTCTGAGAGGAGAAACAATAAACAGTTCAATGGTCAGAACGGAACTCACCCAAAAAGCCTCTCGCCACTCTCCTCCACTCCAAATCTACCCATTAAGTGGACCAGGAGGAAGGCCTAATCTGAGGAAGTTACAAGCCCCCTTGGAAACAGACACAAAGCCCCAATATTTCTCCCTATTCCCCAGGAAAAAGCCTCTGTTGGCCCATTGGGAGAAGAGGTTACTTCTGAGTATGGAAGTGTCCTAAAGATAGGCAGAGTTAGAAACAAGGCAGAAAAATTTAGGGAAAAAACTTTAAGCTTCAAAAAAACAAAAATAAAACCCTCAAAAATTTCCAGAAGTTTGAGACATCTCTGTTGGCTTGGTGTCCTCTTCATAGACCTGGCATAGTGCAACATGAGCTCAGCAACTGGCTATGCAGCAGCCAAGAAGCGCAATGTAATTCTCGGCTGCTATCAATAGCAGATCGTGTCTGCAGATCGGGGACAGGTACCGGTACCACTTCTTGTTTGGTCTGACCTCATCTTGAATCTGTGTCCAGTTCTGGGCAGCAATCCCCAATTCAAGAAGGACATGGTCAGGTTGGGAGTAGTTTCACAGGAGGGTCTCGGGCCAAAAAGCTTGGTGTGCTGGAAGCCATGAAGCCCTCTGAACTTAGAGAGCTGGGGTGTTGCTCCAAGTCTGCAGAAGAGAAGGTTAAGAGGGAACACCAGAGCCACGTTTTAAATATTTGAAGGCATGTGTGTGGAGGAAGGAGAGGGCTCTTGCTGCTCCAGAGCAACTAGAGCAATGGATTCAAGCTGCAGGAAAAGGAGAACTTCCTGCATCTGTTATAGTGTTTGTCTGCTGCCTCGGAGGTGTAGTGGAGATAACTTCCTTGGAAGCTTTTAAGCGGAGGCTGGATGGCCCATCCTGTTGGGAGTGCTTTGAGGGTGTTCCTGCATGTGGGTCGCACTGGATGGCCCCTGGGGTATCTTCCAACTCTACATTTCAATGATTCTATGAGCCAAACATGGGGAAAGCACTCGGGAAGTCCTGGGCATAGGAGAGGCAGTCTGGGTGGCTATCCTCCAAGAAGAGCAATTTAGGGGCAAGAGGGCAAAGGCCATCAGTGCTATGATTCCACTTTCAGATTCCTATGGACTCTTGGGGTTTGCAGGATCCTATAGGATGTGGAAGGGGAATAATAGCACTATAACAGTCTAGTGCGGAAATGGCCAAAGTCACACCTGGCTCAACCTTCCCTTCACAGAGTGGAGAGAAAGGTGTTCTTCTTCTCTCCATGCCACTACCATTTGGGATTCAGGTGTGCCCTTGTCTTTCCATGTTGTGATGGCAATTATTAGGCTATGTTTCTCTTGTGTTGCTTCTTCAAAAAAGGAGTAATTGCCCTGTTCGTTGGAAGAGGCAGCCGTGCCAAAATAGCTAATCCTATACCTGTAGTCACGAACATGAGGGACTCCCAGAGCAGGAAGAGTGCAGCTGCTAATGGAAGAGAGGCACTTCTCTTCTGTTGATCTGCCTCTGGATTTCCAGAAACTATAAAACCTGAGCTCCCCCCCCGCCTCATGAGTTCTTAGAGCAGCAATGGGCAAGAGGATCTGCTTCATTGGCCACACTTTTGTGGTCCCTCACAGCTCCCCAACCCTCCTCCCCAATTGTCTCAAGAAATATTTGGGGAGATTTTATCAGCCCCTTCCGACCCAAACCCCTGACCCCCAGTCCATGGAAAACACATGGCAAATGCCCTCACCCCATTCCCGCAAGCACCCCCAGAACACTGCGCTCCTCTCACCACCTCCCTTCACCGCTTTCATCTCAGCTGCCTCTGCTGTTGCCATTTTGTGAAGGACTGCAGAGGAAAACAGAGGCTTGATGCGATGGTGTTTCGGGGGTTGGGGGACGTAGGTGATCCACGCCACTTCCCTTTCCTGAGTGTTTTCTTCTGCCAACGGACACAACTCAGCACCAAAACCTCCGTGCTCTGCAAGTGCAGCTGCGAGCAGGCACCGACATCTTACCTAGTAAATGCCGCGGCGGAGCTGGTGGGCACTCAGGGCCTGGGCTCTGCCACGGGGTGGGTGGCCTTCTGCAGAGGGGAAGTAACTGGGGTGGGAGGGAGTTCCTGGACCCCCCGTCTCAGTAGGCAGATAAAGCACAAGGAGAGCAGTCACCCCGAGGGACAGCTTACGGGCAGTTGCACTTGCACCCCAGCTCTCCTCTTTTTTTCCTGATGATGATGATGATGAGGACTATGATGATGATGATTAATTCAACCCTGCTCTTCTCTCACTGGTGGGACGCAAGGCGGCTGATAAGATCAAACCAAAACAAATTAAAACATCTATGAATTAATTTATAAAGTTAAAGTCATGAATTTATGTAAAATATTAATATTAAAATATGGGTGTCTGCTTTTGGCACCAACCAGAAGAAAGGGGAGATACGTCTCCAAGTGCTATTGTAATGGTCTTTCTTCTTAGCAGTTGGGCTCTCACACCGCCAGGGTCAGGCACAGGAGTTTCCTGCAAAAAGTGGTAAAACTACAACTATCAAACGTGTGTGTGTGAAGGGGGGCCAAGGCACTGCGGGCAGAGCGGACTAGGCCAGGGAAAGGAGAAGGAAAGGGGATGGGGTGGGCACGGGACTCCCCCTCTCCCACCATCTCCCTCCTTGGGGGTGTGGAAGGCACTGGGAGAGGGGTTGGGGGGCTGAGAATCTCGGGCTGTTACCTATTCCTCAGCTGGCTGGGCAGTGGCTAGTGGAGGAGGAGGATTTTAAGGCTGGGCGGCCATTCAGTTTCCAAGAGGCTCTTTAAAGAAGTGCTTTGAGGTGGGGGGTGCAGGTTGGAGAAACTGACAAATAATCCAAGCAAAACCCACAAATATGGACGGCTGACTGTATTTTATTTGTACAAGTGGAATGGGCTTTGGCCTACGTAGAGATTTCAAGGCCGTCTTCCAAACCCATTTGCTCCTCTCAGTATAATACATGGAGCAGAAAAATTCTCGTTGGTCTCATAAAATGTCTTTTGTCAGCCCAGCAAATAGGAATGCAGATTTTTCAGCTCCGGAACGCCTGCAGCCAGACAGCACAACGCCCCAAGATGGCCACCTGAAAGACAACACACAGGTTGAAATGCATCGAGCTTGTTCCAAATATGTTTGTAAATGAAGTAAAACCATTCTCTGCCCTGCTTTTTCTTCTTGCTATTTGGTCTGGGTGGCCTCCAGCATCTCCCTCTCCTGTTTTCGGGACCCAATGAAGTCTTGAGGAGCCCTGGCATTGCAACTGGTGCCAGCCCAGTGCCAAGGGGACTGGCCTCTTGCCCAGCTCGGGGGCACCTACGGGGTGGGCAAGTACGCTGTCCTTGGGCCGGTGCTGCAGGGCGACCCTGCCGAGACTGTGAACTGCGGCTCGCTGGGCTCCATGGGGAGGGGATGGAGTCCAAAAGCCCTTTGAGATGTCGGGGAGGACCTGAGAAAGAGGAAAGAGTCACGGGGATGCTGGGTCGGGGATGAGGGGTGTTGGAGCTCTGACACATCTAGAAGCAGACAGAGAGTCACAAGATGCTGGGGTTGGGGGATGATGGGCATTGTAGTCTGGCACATTCTAGAGATGGGGGCAGACTGAGAAGAGGGAGCTGCTCTGTCTAAGTTGACCAGGATTAGAAAATGCCTCTCTGCGTTCCAAACAGGCCCCACTGGCCAGAACCCAGGGAAATGGGTCAGTTCTGGAGTGTCCCAGCTCACTCCGTATCTTCTCAGCCTCATCCAAGTTCCTCCCCTGCTTCACCTGATTGTAGTGCGTGGTGACGTAGAGCTCGTTGTCAAATTTTAATGGCTGGGTCCACATGACTGTTGGTACTATAAACACCTAGCAGCTGTCCAGGATGTACTCCTTTTTGTTTGTTCAAAGGACGGGAATTTGTTCCTACTTCCATGAGCAAAATGGCGAGGGATTGGATAAGTTTTTGGAGAGCAGGCCGGGTCCCAAATGTACTGTGGCTTTGGTCTGCAGTGGCTTCCAAGTCAGTGGGACAGTGCAAATCTGCTTGGGGTTTTAGTCTGACTTTTAAATACCTACACACAAGTTGTGCAGCACGCTAGGCAGCTCCTTCACTTTGCAGTAAAACTTCTCCCACTCCCACCTGGAAGCTGTCAATCACCAGGCTTGAAAGAAGAGGAGATTCTCCTTCCAGATTTTCTGCCAGACTCACTTCTGTTGGTGACAGCAATGCTTTTCGCCTTTACACAGTTAAGTTTTATTAACAACAACAACAACAAGAATGCCAAATCACAATACTAAGAATACATATTTATTTATTAAACACATATTCTAAGGAGGAAAGCAACAGAAGACTGGGTCGGAAAAGAAGTTCTGAGGCCCCTCTCTTACAGCTATGTCCCAAATAAGAGCAAGGTACTGGCTCCAGGATTTAGTCTGAAACTCAACCTGGTTACAACTTAAGCCCCTAGCACCATCTAGGCAGAATCATCTCCCGTAAGTGCCATCCTTCAGTTTGCAGGGGTGGAACTGTGGTCCCTTACCCTTTAAAGTTCAGACTATATCCTTGAAGCGGATTACAGAGAGGGATACTCACCTTGCATCAGCTTGATGTGCTTGAACTCCAAGGGACGCTACTTCTTTTTTGGAAAGACAAGACATGGCTGCAGGCTGCACTCTCAGATCCAAATACAACTCCAGAATGATATTGCTAAAAAAACTGCGAGGGGAGAATTAAGAATTAAATAATTTTAATTTTTTTTTTTTTCCCCTGTCCCCACAGACCATTGGCTGCTGAGCAAAACAACTTGAGATATTACTTTTCAGGCCAACATTTGAGAAAAATGAACTTTCACTTTTACTTTGTTATTTGGGCTCAAGGGGTGTTGCTCATCCAGATTCTTGTCTGACTTGTTTAATAAATAAAAACTGGTGGAAAGTTTGCCGCTTCAACTAAATTTACCTTCAGGCAGCCTGTGCTACATTTGCAATGCAGTTAACACCCACAGCAGATATAAAAATATATTTTTACCATTATTATTATTATTATTATTATTATTATTATTATTATTATTATTATTATTATTATTATTATTATTATTTTGGTTAATCCAAGAAAAGCATTTACACGAGGCACTCCATTTTGATCTGAATTAAAAAATTTAATCTGAATAAAAAGCTCCCCACATCAAGATGGCGATTTGACTGTACTAATTTGGTCGACAGTTGCAATTAATTTGACGTAATGGGTAATGAGTTTCCTTCACTGCTTCCTCAGGCCGGCAGGGCATCTTCCGGCATTCAGGTCCTTGGCATAAAGGACTTTGCTGGAGCCTCCCGATGGCGGCTCTCACCCGGGAGCGCCAGGCGGCCATCTTGGGGCAGGTATTTGAAAACGTCGTGGCCGTACGGAATGGGCTGTGGAGAGAGAACAATGAAAATGAGGCCATGGGGCCTCACCGGGTGGTGGCCCCGCGCAACAATTAAAGACGATTACGAAACAGAGCCTCTTCCACCCCCTCCATCACTGTGTCGGACTCAGGATTATATGGCAGCCTCGGCACGTCCCATATTGCAAGATCAATCTAATCCGCTCGGGTGTTGAACTTTTAAAAGATTTATTCCTGACAATGAGCTGGTTCATGGCCTTCTGTGTTCCTTGAGCTGATCTCTATTAAAGGATCCTTTGAAATAAAAATTGCAGTAATTGGTTTACAAGACCCTACATGTCCCCGTGAGAGTTCGGATGAAAAGACAGAGCAGGCTACTACCCATTCCCTTCTCCGAGAAGTTCTTTAGAAGAGATACTCAAGGTGTTGAACCATTTTCTTAAATTAGATCAGTGCTTTGGGATATTTTTTTTAAAGTTCAGACTGAAACCCACGGACTCACAATCCATTCACTTCCCTATCATCCCATAATAATATTTTGAAGCCACCCATTTAAGGTGGAAAGCCTATTATTTTTTAAAGCAATTTGGTACTGCCCTTTAAAGTTCGGATATTGGAGTGCAGAGGCCCCTACATTCCCTCCCTTCTACACCCACCGGGATGCAATCAGGGCCCGTTTTCCTCCTGGGGGCTCCAGATTCCCATAAAAATGTAATTTTCCTTCATCCAGGAACACCACTCAGACTTTCTGTTGACTAGCACACCAAATTCGAAACACAGACCTGCAGGAGTTCCCCAGGACCATCCAAGCCACCAGGGAGATCTCGTCGCTGGTGATGAGGTTGGTCTGGAGACACCTCCTCGAGGAGCCACAAGACGTTGTCCATCTCCTTCGGGGCCCTCCCCACCCTTCTCCCAGGGGGCAGTAGGTGGTCCAGGAAGATGGGTGCCATGGCCTAATTAAGAAAAAACAACCAAAAGAAAGAGAAAGAGACTTTTCTAAGCATTCTGAGATAGATTTCAGTTTAAAAGGTCGGACTAAAACGGCGGAGTGGGATTCACCTTCGGCAGCTGGTGTAGAGCCGCCGTTGTGAATGGGCTGCAATGTCATCCTTTGGGTCTTTTGGCATGGAGGATTGCTGGAGGGGAAAGGATCAGGAGTTTCCCTCACCTCTTGGTTGGTAGAAATACTTTGCACCCGGCCCAAGCGGACTGCGTGCAGGGAGAACAGACTCGCTCATCTCTGTGTTCGTTTCTGCAGGTCGGAGCGATGTCGGGGGTCTTGAATTCCTCGCCAAGTATACAGGATGGCGATGCCGTTGGGAAGGAAACATGCATATTTTTGGGATGGACTACAACTCCCAACTCCTCAATGGTGATGGGACGATGGGAGTTGGAGCACGGCGTTACTTTGGGCTTCCTATTCTGTTTGAAGGCAAAAAATAGGGTTTTTTTAAAAACAAAACTACAACTCTCAAAGCTCCCCAACAGACCAGAGTGGTGGATGATGGCATTTGGAGCTCCACCCACATCGTTTTATTGTGGGATGGGGGGTTCCCAACCTTCGGCCAAGGTGAAATCCCCGTCCATCAGGACTGTTCCAGCCATGAAGGACGGGGACTTCACCTTGGCCGAAAGGTTGGGACCCCCCCATCCCACCAATAAAACGATGTGGCCTGGCCCAAATCCCATCATCCACCACTGCTGGTCTGTTGGGAAGCTTCTGAGTTGTAGTTTGTTTTTAAAAAAACCCTATTTTTTGCCTTCCTTAACAAACGGATGGGAAAACCAGACATTGATGTGCTCCAACTCCCATCGTCCATCACCATTGGGGAGTGTTGGGAGTTGTAGTCCATCCAAAAATACATGTTTCCTTCCCAGCATCGCCATCCTCCTATACTTGGCGAGGAAATTCAAGACCCCCGACCACTGGTATCCCTCCGACCTGCAGAAACGGACCCGGGTGGACGAGTAGTATCTCTCCTGGCAACACACGGGCGTCCGCTTGGCCGGGTGCAAAGTCTTCTTCGCCAAGGTGAGGGAAACTATAATTCCCCCTTTCCCCTCCAGCAATCCTACGTGTCCCAAAAGACCCCGAAAGGGGTAAGACATTGCAGCCCATTCACAACGGCGGCTCTACACCACTGCCGAAGGTGAATCCACTCCGCGTTTTAGTCCGACCTTTAAATGAAATCTATCTCAGATGTTTAGAAAAGTCTCTTTCTCTTTTCTTTTGGTTGTTTTTTTATGGAGGCCATGGCACCCATCTTCCTGGACCACCTACTGCCCCCTGAAAAGGTGGGGAGGGCCATGAAGGAGATGGACAACGTCTTGTGGCTCTTCGAGGAGGTGTTCCTCCAGGACCGGCCCTTCATCACCAGCGACGAGATCTCCCTGTGGGACTCTATGGCCATTGGGGAACTCCTGCAGGTCTGTGTTCGAATTTGGTGCTAAGATGGACGGGGCCTTCTCGGTGGTGTTCCCTGGATGAGAGGGAAAATTACATTTTTATGGGAATTGTGGACCCCCAGGAGGAAAACGGGCCTTGCCGTTGGGGTCCCCGGTGGGTCCAAGAAGTTCAGGGAGGGAATGTAGGCCCTGTCCGCTCCGTGTTTAGTCCGAACTTTAAAGGGCCATTGCCCAAAATGCATAACAAATTGCTTTTTTAAAAATAATAGGCTTTACCACCTTAAATGGGTCACTTCAAAATATTATTATGGGATGATAGGGAAGTGAATGGATTGTCAGTCCGTTCTGGGTTTCAGTCTGAACTTTAAAAAAATATCCAAAGCACTGATCTAATTTAAGAAAATGGTTCAACACCTTAGATATCTCTTCTAAGACTTCTCGGAGAAGGGTAATGGGGTGGTCAGCCTGCTCTGTCTTTTAGTCCGACTCTAACGGGGAGTGTGCAGGTTGTGCTGAACCAATTACTGCAATTTTTATTTCAAAGGATCCTTTAATTCAGATCACTCAAGGAACACAGAAGGCCGTGAACCAGCTCATTGTCAGGAATAAATCTTTTAAAGTTCGCACTAAAGCCCGGAGCGGATTAGATTCCGTCTTCCATCAAGATGGACGTCCCGAGGCTGCCATATTTACTGAGAGTCCGACACAGTGATGGAGGGGGTGGGAAGAGGGCTCTGTTTCTTCGTAATCGTCTTTAATTGTTTCTTTGCGGGGCCACCACCCGGTGAGGCCCCCCATGGCCTCCATTTTGATTTGTCTCTCTCCACAGCCTAGTTCCCGTACGGCCACGACGTTTTCCAATCCTGCCCCAACATGGGCCGCTGGCGCTCCCGGGTGGAAGCCGCCATCGGGAAGGAGCTCTTCCTGGAGGCTCACAAAGTCCTTTATGCCAAGGACCTGAATGCGGAAGATGCCCTGCCGGCCTTGAGGGAGCAGATGAAGGAACTCATTACCCATTACGTCAATTAATTCCCAACTGTCGACCAATTAATTGCATCAATTCCTTGTTTTCGTACAAAAAAAGACCAGGTGTGGGAGCTTTTTATTCAGATTAAATTTTTTAATTCAGATCAAAATGGAGTCCTCGTGTAAATGCTTTTCTTGGATTAACCAAAATAATAATAATAATAATAATAATAATAATAATAATAATAATAATAATAATAATAATAATAATAATAATGGTAAAAATATATTTTTATATCTGTGTGTTTGCGTGTAATCTGTTCATTGCAATGTAGACACAGGCTGCCTGAGAAGGTAAATTTCCATTGAAGCGGCAAACTTTCCACCAGTTTTATTTATTAGGAAAACAAGTCAGACAAGAATCTGGTGGCAACACCCCTTGACCCAGTGTGGGACGCGACTGAAAGTCGAAAGTTCATTTTTCTCCAAATCCTTGGCCTGAAAAGTGATCTCTGAGTTGTTTTGCTCAGCAGCCATGGTCTGTGGGGACAGGGAAAAAAAAGAGAAAATTCAAAATATTTTTAATTTCTTCTAATTCCCCCCTCCCAATTTTTTTAGCAATATGGTTCTGGAGTTGTACTTGGATCTGGAGTCCCAGCCCTGCCAGGCCATCTATATCTTTGCAAAAAAGAATAACATCCCCTTCAAGTTCAAGCACATCAAGCTGATGCAAGGTGAGTATCCCTCTCTGTAATCCGCTTCGGGTTTCTCAAGTTGAACTTTAAAGGGTAAGGGGCACGTTCAAACCTCCGCCCACCCCCTGCAAACTGAAGGATGGCACCTTGGGAGATGATTCTGCCTAGATGGTGCTAGGGGCTTAGTTCGTAACCAGTTCCTTTAAAGTTCAGACTAAATCCTGGAGCAGATGAACCACTGCCCTCTACTTATTTGGGACATAGCTGTAAGAGGGGCCTCAGAACTCTTTTCCGACCAGTTCTTCTGTTGCTTTCCTCCTTGGGATTCTGTGTTTAATAAATAAATATGTATTCTTAGTATTATTAATCGCATTATTATTGTTGTTGTTGTTGTTGTTAATAAAGCTTAACTGTGTAAAGGCGAAAAGCATTGCTGTCACCAACAGAAGTGAGTCTGGCAGAATCTCGGAAGAGAGAATCTCCCTCTTTCTTTCAAGCTCTAGGTAGTCGCAGCTTCCAGGTGAGTGGGAGAAGTTTTGCTCCGAACATTGAAGGAGCTGCCTAGCGTGCTACAACTTGTGTGTAGGTCCTTTGAAGTTCAGACTAAAACCCAGAGCAGATTCACTGTCCCACTGACTTGGAAGCCACTGCAGACCAAGCCACATACATTGGGGGAAACTTTTCGGCCTGCTCTCCAAAACTTATCCAAATCCCCTCGCCATTTTGCTCATGGAGATCAGAACGTCCGTCCTTTGAACAAAACAAAAAGGAGTACATCCTGGACAGCTGCTACGTGTTCTGGTACCGGCGCGTCATCTGGACCCAGCCATTGGAAATTTGACAACGAGCTCTACGTCACCACGCACTACAGTCAGGTGAGGCAGGGAAGGATTTTGGAGCTGAGGCTGAGAAGATACGGAGTGGCTCACGATACTCCAGAACTGACCCATTTCCCTGGGTTCTGGCCAGTGGCCCTGTTTGGAACGCAGAGAGGCATTTTTGAATCCTGGTCAACTTAGACAGAGCAGTTCCTCTTCCTCAGTCTGCCCATCTCTAGATGTGCCAGACTACAATGCCCATCATCCCCAACCCAGCATTCTGTGACTCTCTGTCTGTTTCTATGTGTCAGACTGCAACACCCCTCATCCCCGACCCAGCATCCCATGACTCTTTTCCCTCTCTTCTCAGGTCCTGCCCGATGATCTCAAAGGGCTTTTCAACTCCATCCCCTCCCATGGAGCCCGAGCGAGCCGCAGTGTCCAGCAGGTCTCCACTTGGCCGCCCTGCAGCACCGAGCCAAGGACAGCGTCTACTTGCCCACCCCGTAGGTGCCCCCGGGCTGGGGCGAGGCTGGGACGGGGCCGGTCCCCTTGGCACTGGGCTGGCACCAGTTGCAATGCCAGGGCTCCTCAAGACTTCATTGGTTCCGAAACAGGAGAGGGAAATACTGGAGGCCACCCAACCAAATCCACAAGAAGAAAAAGCAGGCAGAGAATGGTTTTACTTCATTTACGTATTTATTTTGGAACAAGCTCGATGCGTTTCGGCCTCTGGTGATCTTTCGGTGGCCGTCTTCAGGGGCGTTGTGCTGTCTGGCTGCAGGCGTTTCCGGAGCTGAAATCTTGTTTCATTTGCTGGGCTGACAAAAGACGTTTGCTGGACCAACAAGATTTTCTGCTCCGGAAATGTCTGCTGCTAGAGAGCAAATGGGTTTGAAACAGGCCCTTGAAATCTCTACGTAGGCCAAAGCCCGTTAGGCTTGTTCCAGAATAAAAATACAGTCAGCCGTCCATATTTGTGGGTTTTGCTTGATTATTTGTGAGTTTCACCCTGCTCCCCCACCTCAAGCACTTCTTTTCTAGGGGGAACCTTCCCTCTGAAACTCCGATCAGGCCACCCAGGCCTTTAAAAATCCTCCTCCTCCACTAGCCACTGCCCAGCCAGCTCGGGATGGGTCGCACCCCAATTTCTCAGCCCCCCAACCCCTCTCCCAGTGCCTTCCACACCCCCAAGGAGGGAGATGGGTGGGAGAGGGGGAGTCCCGTGCCCACCCCCATCCCCTTTCCTTCTCCTTTCCCTGGCCTGGTCCGCTCTCCCCGCCATGCCTTGGCCCCCTTCACACACACGTTTTGATAGTTGTAGTTTACTGACTTTTGCAGGAAAACCCTGTGCCCCTGACCCTGGCGAATGTGGGGGGCCAACTGTAAGAAGAGAAGACCGTCGGGATGAGCACTTGGAGACGTATCTCCCCTTTCTTCTGGTTGGTGCCAAAAGCAGACACCCATATTTTTAATATTAATATTTTACATCGGTAATTGTTTTAACTTTATAAATTAATTCATAGATGTTTTAATTTGTTTTGGTTTAATCTTGTCAGCCGCCTTGCGTCCCACCAGTGAGAGAAGAGCAGGGTTGAATTAATCATCATCATCATCATCATTCATCATCATCATCATCAGAAAGAGGAGAGCTGGGGTATGGAAGTGCACTGCTCACTGTCCCTCGGGGTGACTGCTCTCCTTGTGCTTTTGTCCCCTGCTCTGAGACGGGAGGTCCAGGACTGCCTCCCACCCCAGTTCTTCCCTCTGCAGAAGGCCACCCACCCCATCCAGCAAGCCCAGGCCCTGAGTGCCCACCAGGCTCGGGCGCAGTTCCTAGGTAAGATGTCGTCTGCAAACGTTGGCGGTTCCACTTGCAGAGCACGGAGGTTTTGGTGCTGAGTTGTGTCCGTTGGCAGAAGAAAACACTGAGGGAAAGGGATGGGCAATGAGAAATGGTGGGGGCTGAACTCCCCCCAACCCCCAAAACACATACGCATCAAGCCTCTGTTTTCCTCTGCAGTCCTTCACAAAATGGCGACAGGAAGCAGCCTTTTGAGAGGCCATTTTGAGATGGACCGTAAGGAAAACGGAAGTGTTTGAGAGGAGCGCAGTGTTCTGGGGTGCTTGCGGGAATGGGGTGAGGGCATTTCCATGTGTTTTCATGGATGGGGGGATTGGGGTTTGGGTCGGAAGGGGCTCATAAAATCTCCCCAAATATTTCTTGAGACAATTGGGGAGGAGGGTTGGGGAAGCCTGTGAGGGACCACAAAAGTGTGGCCCGTGGAACGTCCTTTGCCCACTGCTGCTCTAAGAAGCTGCAATTGGGGCGAGGGGGGGAGCTCAGGTTTTGACAAGTTTCTGGAAATCCAGAGGCAGATCGACAGGGAAAAAACAAGTCCTCTCTTAGTTCACAGAAGCCCCTGGTGAGGGCTGCACTCTTCCTGCTTGGGAGTCCCTCATGCGGCTTTCGTGACTACAGGTATAGGATTAGCTATTTTGGAGATGCACGGCTGCCTCTTCCAACGAACAGGGCAATTACTGCCTTTTTTGAAGAAGCAACACAGAGAAACATAGCCTAATAATTGCCATCCACGTACTTAACATGGAAAGACAAGGGCACACCTGAATCCCAAATGGTAGTGGCATGGAGAGAAGAAGAAGAACACCTTTCTCTCCACTCTGTGAAGGGAAACTTGAGCCAGGTGTGACTTTGGCCATTTCCGCACTAGACTGTTATAGTGCTATTATTCCCCTTTCCACATCCTATAGGATCCTGCAAACCCCAAGAGTCCATAGGATGTTGAAAGTGGAATCATAGCACTGATGGCCTTTGCCTCTTGCCCCTAATTGCTCTCTTGGAGGGACTGGTGACCACTGCTTTGCTGACCACCCAACTCCTCTCCTATGCCCAGGACTCCCGAGTGCCTTCCCCATGTTTGGCTCATAGAATCATTGAAATGTAGAGTTGGAAGATACCCCAGGGGCCATCCAGTCCAACCCCCTGCCATGCAGGAACACCCTCAAAAGCACTCCCAACAGATGGCCATCCAGCCTCCGCTTAAAAACTTCCAAGGAAGGAGTCTCCACTACACTCCGAGGCAGCAGATTCCACTGCCGGACAGCCCTGACCGTCAGGAAGTTCTCCTTTCCTGCAGCTTGAATCCATTGCTCCTTGTCCTGGTCTCTGGAGCAGCAGAAAACAAGCCCTCTCCTTCCTCCACATGGCATCCCTTCAAATATTTAAAAATGTGGTCCTCATGTCCCCTCTTAACCTTCTCTTCTGCAGACTAAACATACCCAGCTCTCTAAGTCTATCCTCAGAGGGCTTCATGGCTTCCAGGCCTCTCACCTTTTTGGTCGCCCTCCTCTGAACTCTGCTCCAACCTGACCATGTCCTTGAATTGGGGTGCCCAGAACTGGACACAGGATTCAAGATGAGGTCTAACCAAAGCAGAGTAGAGTGGTACCAGTACCTCCCCCGATCTAGACACGATACTCCTATTGATGCAGCCGAGAATTACATTGTGTTTCTGGCTGCTGCATCACACTGCTGACTCATGTTCAGCTTGTGGTCTATGAGAAGAGGACACCAAGCCAACTGAGACAATGTCAAGTTTGGAAATTTTCTAGGGTTTGTTTTTTGTTTTTTTGAAGCTTCAAGTTTTTTCCCGTAAATTTTTCTGCCTTGTTTCTAAGCTGTCCTATCTTTGAGGAGCACTTCCATCTTCAGAAGTAACCTCCTCCCCAATGGGCCAACAGAGGCTTTTTCCTGGGGATCAGGGAGAGATCTTTGGGGCTTTGTCTGTTTCCAGGGGCTTGCTAACTTCCTTGCAGGATTGAGCTCCTCCTGGTTGGCTTAATGGGTAGATTTGGAGTGGAGGAGAGTGGCGAGGGCTTTTTGGGTGAGTTCCCGTTCTGACCATTGAACTGTTTATTGTTTCTCCTCTCAGAGGGCAGAGAACATCAAGCCCCATCTCCCCTGATGAGGACGCACTCTTCTCCCAGGTGAGGGTAGGGAAGGGGGCTAGAAACGGGAAAGGCTGGCATTTCCCCTCCCTCCTTCCTCAGGGAAACGTCTTCAGAATAGATCCGCCCCAAGGTCCTTTTGCTGCCCGAGCCAAATGGCAAGATGGCACTCACTCCTTTTCTTTCCCCAGTTAGGAGAAGAGGAGGATTCTAGCTGGACCACTCCCCTCTCCCTGGCCTTCAAGCCAGTCACTGCTTCCATTGTGCATTGCCTCTCCCCCTCTTTTCTACAGCCATCGTTTCTTTCTCCCTGGGCTTCCTTCTCTCCCTCACTCTTTTTTGCGGGTTGCATCTGATGAGCGGAAGGGGGTCCCACATTTCACTCCTCCCCCACAACTGTCCTCAGGCCGGGGTGGTGGTGGGGGGCAAGCACCTTCACGATGATGTCTCTCGTCTGTTTGGGCACTCTCGCCCACACCAGGGTCTTGGTGCACGAGAAGGCAACTTAGCTCTGGAAGGGAGGGAGGGAGGGAAGTAGGTGGTGGATTGGCACACAGACCCCGATCGGATTTTTTTCCCAGACTCCAACCTCTACTCCCACGAACCCTTTCCCTCTGCTTTCTTGAACTCGCATCACCCTTACCAGTCCCACAGGTCAGCAAGCGACTTTTAGAGAAGGATCTGCCGGCCTTGTGCACCAGGTGACCTGGAGAGAGGATGCCAAGAGAAACGGGAATACCGCAATGCACCCTCCACCCTCTGCCTCTCAGGCTGTAGCAGAGAGAGTGGTGGAGCTCCCTGGCTCTCCCGTGCCCCAGGAAGGAAAAGGGCCAGGCAGCCCCCCACCAAGAGGACTCCAGGTGGTGCTTTTCTGGGGGGGGGACCAAGAGCATGGCTTCCCCGAAGAGGAGGCTCATGGTTCAGTGGCAGGTGCTGCAAGGGCCCAGAGAGTCCGTCCTCTGGGGAACAGCCTCATCCTTTCCTGCACAATGCCTTCTGAGAAATTTCCTCCCGAATGACCCTAAAGGGGCCAAGACCTCCCAGCCCCCTTACCGCACAACATGGCTGCCGTCTTCTTCACCCAAGGATGCGGGCTGTTGAAAAGATACTGGCACTTAACCGTTATGTTATCCAGTTCCTCCCTTGAGCCATAGTGCTGGATCTGGGGTGAAAGACCAAAGTCAAAACCGGGGTTCCCTCAGCCTGGCCTGATGCCCCGTGCCCTCTGAGCTTGGGCCCTTCCAGACCGCCCTGTGGGCACTTACCAGGCGCTTGGCAACCTTGTGGAGCACCTCCTGCAGGGAAAAAGTGTCCTCTGCCAGAAGGCTTCTGTCAAGGCTCCACTGCAGGGCCTCGGCCAGCTCCCACAGAGTGGCCTTCGCTGCCTTCAAAGTAAAGGAGGAAGACACAGAGGGAAACTGAGCCAGACCTGCTTGGAAAGGGAGTGCTTTGAGGGGTGTTCCTGCATGGCAGGGGGTTGGACTGGATGGCCCCTGTGGTCTCTTCCAACTCTACATTTCTATGATTCTATGATTCTATGAAAGCAAAAGGTCACCCTTTCTGCTTACCCTCCTCCAGACCCCCACAGCAGCCCAAACCTCCAAAGCCTTGTGGGGCCAGCACTTTGGCCTCCTCACCTGAGCCACCCGCACATCTTGATCCTCCACCAGCGTCAGCACTACGAAGAGGTCCTGGACGGTATGGTGCTCCATCCGGGGATGTTCCAGGCGCTGGATAAGGTGCCCATAAAAGGCAAGGGCTGACCTCCGGACCTCGGTATCTGACAAAGGGAGAGGGAGAAAGGAGCCCAAATCTCTTCGAGGCAGGACCAACTGGCCACCCGGCGCCTTGTATGAACCTTCCTTTCACGGGTTGGGGAGAGGGGAATGAAGACACTCCCCACCACCACCACTACCAGAGAGTGGCAGAGAGGAGCAAGACTCACGTGAAGCAAGAGGCCCCAGTACGTTGTGGAGATCTCACGCTGGGTTACATGAGCCATCCTTTCCAAGGAGGTTTACAGGGTATTAAAGACTTCACTGCAGGTAGGAGGGAGTTCAACAAACAAGGAGGGACATTCAAAGCCTGAGCTGACATGATAGAGATGCTTGCTTGCTTGCTGGGGGGGGCATGGATTCTCCCATCCAGCCTCTCAAGAGGGCCAGAAACTCCCCTGACCATTTCTCCATCCACCCCCCTCCTAATCACCCCGGTCTACAAGGAGTTGTTCTCCAGGTTCCCACTGGTCCCTTCCTCCTCCTCCAGCCTGGTGGCCTCCATGAAGAGGTTCACCAAGGCGGGGAAAGAGGTCTGGGAGCCACTCGTCCCTCACTGTCAGCATGTTATCGTAGCAGCGGATGATCGAACCGATGGCTTGGGCGGCATTCACCTGTGGAGAGAATGAGGTTTGGGCCTCAACAAGCTTTGGGCCTCCTCTCCATCTGATGGGACTTCCTTCTACCTGGAAGACACCAGAGAACCAGGCGGGGGGATGGGTGGGCCAGTGCAGCTGAGACTTCTTCTGGGCAGTGAGGTCCTTACCATGGCTGCATCCAAAGGGTGAGGGCCTCCCTTCACCTAGGCCAGGAGCAGGTTCAGCACCACATCCTGGTTGCACATTGGTGAGAGGAAGAGGGAAAGCTTTCAACGCAGAACATTGCCTGGGAAGAGGAACAGAGACTGAGAGGGGAGCCAGGATCTGCATCTTGGGCAGAACAAGAGGCAGTCTTTCTACCTGTCTGTGGACTCAAGCAAGTGCTTGATGGCCAACTCCAAGTGATTCTGGGCCACATAGTCCACTGCCTTTATGGCCTTCTGGGAGTGGGAAGAGTCGAGCAGCTGGCAGAGGCGGTGGAGAAGGTCCTTGAACTGCCAGAAAAGAAGAAGGGAAATCAGGGCACCTAGGGGAGCCCTGCAAAGGCTTCTGGGGCTGAGAGGGAGTGGGAAGCAGAGTGGGTGGGACGGTGCACGCAGAGATGCTCACTGCAAAACAGGCCCCTTGTCTGAATCCAGTTGGTCCCAGTCAAGAGAGGGCCCACTTCTCTGACACAAGCCTGCCATTCAGCAGAAAGAGGCACCTTTCATCTACCCCGATGGGCGGGGCTGGGGTGATGCCTTCCTGGTGGTGGTCCCAGGTTTTACCAAGGGGAACTCTGTCTCTTTACCTTCTCCGGATCACAAGAGTGCCACCGGGAAGGATGGAGGCCAGTCCAGGGGGCTGGGCAGAGAGACACGGGGGGTTGAGAGAGGACTGGAAATGCAGCCTTCCCATGCCAGGGAATGGCAGGGACTGGGGGTGGGTGGGCAGTTCCAGGTGTGCTCTGACTTCTTGCGAGATCAAGGCAGGGAGAGGAAAGCACTTGGGGGTAGCAAAGTGTTATTCCCCCAGTGGAGAAGAAAAGACCCTGACGAGCTAGACACAGTGTCGTTCTCCACATCCTCTAGGCTGCTATGCCATCAAGGCAGCACTTCGGACCCTGGGAAAGACAGTTGTGGGGGAGGAGTCAAATGTGTGGCATCCCTTCGCTCATCAGATGCAACCCGCAAAAAAGAGTGAGGGAGAGAAGGAAGCCCAGGGAGAAAGAAACTATGGCTCTGTAGAAAAGAGGGGAGAGGTACAGCAGGGAGAGGCAATGCAAAATGGAAGCAGTGACTGGGTTCGAAGGCCAGGGAGAGGGAGTGGTCCAGCTAGAATCCTCCTCTTCTCCTGACTGGGGAAGAAAATGAGAGAGCCTGATCTTGCCATTTGGCTCGGGCAGCAAAAGGCCTTGGGGTGGATCTATTCTGAAGGCATTTCCCTAAGGAAGGAGGGAGGGGAAAATGCCAGCCTTTCCCATTCTAGCTCCCTTCCCTTCCTCACCTGGGAGAAGAGTGCATCCTCATCAGGGGAGATGAGGCCTGGTGTTCTCTGCCTCCTGAGAGCAGAAACAATAAACAGTCCAATGGTCAGAACGGAACTCAGCCAAAAAGCCCTCGCCACTCTCCTCCACTCCATCTACCCATTAAACCAACCAGGAGGAGCTCGATCCTGCAAGGAAGTTAGTAAGCCCCCTTGGAAACAGACAAAGCCCCAAAGATCTCTCCCTCATCCCCAGGAAAAAGCCTCTGTTGGCCCATTGGGAGAGAGGTTACTTCTGAAGATGGAAGTGCTCCTCAAAGATAGGACAGCTTAGAAACAAGGCCGAAAAATTTAGGAAAAACTTCAAGCTTCAAAAAAACAAACACCAAACAAAGCTTCAAAATTTCCAGAAGTTTGACATCTCTCAGTTGGCTTGGTCCCTTACTCGCTGACCAGACTTTGCTCCTTCCCACAGTGGTCAGGGTGGAAACTCAGGCATTGCCCTCTGGAAAGCATTAGACTGGGCTGGCCCCTTGGGGCTGGAAAGGGAGCAAAACTCATTTGGACAACTGCCCTGAAAGCTCCCTGCCTAAGGGTACAATTCAGGGGGATGGGTTTCTCTGCTGTCAGAGGTTGTTCTTCTATGCCCTAAACTGCCAGGATCGCATGCCTCCCCCAGCACTCTTGAACCTGGGAAAAAAGTACCTCTCAAGTCACTGGTCTGGATATCCCCCTCTTCCCATGGGGGTCTGATCTCCTCCTCCCCACTCAGCTTGGGACCTGAGGGAGATGTCTTCCTCTCCCATGGAGCCCTGGCAAGAGAAAAGAATGAACGGAACGCTTGGACACTCTCCAGTAAAGGGCTTCATCTTCGCCTGCCATCCCTTGCTCTGGAGCGGCTCAGTTTGCCTTTGAATGCAAGTGTGGGAATCCTGAGGGCCACCCTTATCCACATCAGAGTGCGATTTCCAGCATTCCTGACCACTGGCTAGCCTGCCAGGGGCTGCTGGAAGTGACAGTCCAACAGAACCCAATGGCTGGAGGACCCCCAGCCCTGCCTGAAAGCAGTGGAAAGCAATGGGGAAAAGGCTCCTGCGCTGAGATGCCTGGCCCTGGGTTGACTCAGCTTCTACTGGGGAGCAGGGAGTGGAAGAAGGAGGGAGGAGTGGGGAAAAGAGCTTTCCCTCTTTCTTCCGTGGGTGACCAGAACTCCCATAGGAAAAACCCAAAAAACCCCCTTTTTTAAAAAAAAACCCCCCGGGGCCCTTGGGGGGTTTTTTGGGGAAAAGGGCCCCCCAAAAAAAAAAAAAAGGGGAAAATTTTGGAAAATTTTTTTTTAAAAAAAAAAAAAAAAAAATTTTAAAATTTAAATTTAAAATTTTTCCCCTTTTTTTTTTTAAACCCCCCTCCTTTTACGGGAAGGGGGGGAAACCCCCCCTTTTTTTTAAAAAATTTTGGGGGTTTTTTTTTGGGGGTTTTTTTTTTTTTAAAAAAAAAAATTCCGGGTTTTTAAAAGGGGGGGTTTTTTTAAAATTTTCCCAAAGGGGGTTTTTTCCCCCCCCCCTTTGGGGGAAAAAAAAACCCCTACTGGGGAAAAATTTTTTTTCCCCCGGGGTTACCCCCCCTTTCCCCTTTTTTGGGGGGGTTTTTTCCCCCGGGGCCCCGGGGGGGGAAAAAAAAAAAAGGGGGCCCCCCCCAAATTTTTTTGGGGTTTTTTTGGGGTTTTTTCCCCCAAAAGGGGGGGGGAAACCTGAGGGGCCCCCCCCCCTTTTTTTTTTTGTTTTTCCCCCCCCCCTTTTTGGGGGGGGAAAAAACCCCCCAAAAAATTTTGGGGGGAAAACCCCTTTCAAAACAAAGGGGCCCCCCTTTTTTTTTGGGGGGGGGTTTTTTCCCCCAAAAGGGGGCCCGGGGGGGGAAAAAGGGGTTTAAAAGGGGGCCCCCCTTTTTTTTTAAAAAAAAAAACCCAAAAACCCCCCCCCCTTTTTTCCCCCTTTTTTGGGGTTTTTTTTGGGGGGGGGGAAAAAAAGGGGGGGGTTTTTTTTCCCGGGGCAAATTAATTTTTTTTAATTTTGGGTTTTTTTTCCCCTTTTTCCCCCAAAATTTTGGGGGGGGAAAATTTTTTGGGCCCCTTTTTTTTTAAAAAAATTCCCGGGAAAGGGGGGGGAAAACCCGGAATTTTTAAATTTAAAGGGGGGGTTTTTTTGGGGCCCCCTTTTCCCGGGGCCTTTTTTGGGGGGGCCCCCCCAAAAACCCCCCCAAAAGGGGGAAAAAAGGGGGGGGGGGGGGGAAAAACCCTTTTTTGGGGGGGGGGGGGAAAAAAATTTTTGGGGGGGGTTTAACCCCCTTTTGGGGTTTTTTTTTAAAAGGGGGGGGGGAAAAAAAAAAAAAACCCTTTTGGGGGACCCCCCGGGGGGCCCCCCGGGGGGGGGGGGGGGCCCCCAAAAAAAAAAAAAAGGGGGGGGTTTTTTTTTTTGGGGGGGGTTTTTCCCCCCCCCCCCAAAAAAAGAAAAAAAGGGGGGGGGGGGGGAAAAAAAAAAACCCCAAAAAAAAACCCCTTAACCCCCAAGGGGCCAGGGGAAAAAAGTTTCCCCCCCCCTTTTTAAAAAAAAAAAAAAAAAGGGGGGGTTTCCCAAAAAAAAAACAAAAAAAAAAAAAAAAGGGGGGGGGGGGGCCCCCGGGGGGGGAAAGGGAAAATTCCAATCTTTCTCATTTCCCGGGGTTAGGAAGTAGCCTCTCTTTTGGGGTTGAGTGGTCTGGGTGGGAGCCCCCATAAAAATGGACTCTGGTTGATGGTCGCTCTCCTCCCGGGCGTTTAATTTCTGAGAATAATTTGGGTTATTTTAGGAACACATATATAATCCAAAACACTGCTTTCCCGGGGAAAGGGTTAAAAGATTTTATAAAAGCCCTATTTTTGCCCCCAAAAATTAAAGGGTTGCATGTGAAAAACAGGGGTGAAATTTGGAGCCAGCCCCTTTCCCTTTTGGGGTTTATATTCGGGAAGGAAAAATGTCATTTAATAGGTGGTCCTCAGGTAAATACCCTGGAGCCCAAAAATCAGGGGGGAACTCCCCCCGGCATTAAAGTCTCCCAACAGGATCACAGTTGCTTTAAAATTTTTTTTATCCTTAAATAATCTTTTTTTTGTTGCACCCAATATCGGGTAGAAACAAGGGGGGGAATATGGGGGAAAGGAGGTTTTTAAACACAACTTCAAAGGATTTGTTTTTTAATTGGGGGCTGGGAGATAAGGAATATCCTTTCAAAAGATGCTGAGCCTAACAGGTCCACCCCCTTTGGAAACCCCCCTTGAAAGCTAAGGCCGCAAAATAGAAGAGTTTGGGTGTGGACGTTTTTGGGTTTACTCTCTGCAATGGTAGAAATTTGGAGTTTGGGGGAAAAAAATTCATTGGGGAAGGGTTTTTTTTTTTGGAGGGAAATGTTTTTTTGCCCCCCCCTATGGCTACCCCCCCAAATAATACAAAAGGCGGCAGAGAGGGTCCAAAGTGCAAAGTATGCAACCTAATCTACCCCCGGGTCCCCACTCCTTTAATTCACACAAAAACCCACCCCTTTGCAAAACGGGAGCTCCATCCCTCTATTGGGAAACGGGAAACCAAAACAAAAAGGCAAAAAAGGGGGCAGCACCCCCAAAATTGGGAAACAAAAAAAGACAACAGTGGGGGTTTGGGAAAGGGAATCGCCTGCAGTCCCCTTTTTTGGCTCCCAAAAGCAAATTTGGCTTGCACGGGAATAAAAATCCGGGGTGGAAAAATCCCCCGGACCCCCTTCTTTGGCTAAAAAGGGGAAATTGCCTGTTTTGGGGGGGGCCCGGAATGGGGATTTTTTTTTTTAAAAAAAATTTTCCCTTTTAACATAAAAAAAAGGGCCGGGTTTCCTATTAGAATGGAAAACCCCAGCCCCCGGTTTTTTTTGGGAAACTTTTTTTTAAGGGCATCCATGTAGCTCCAGGAAAAAATTTGGTAACCCGGATTAAATCCAGGCCTCTCCACCACCCGGGATTTTTGAGGCTCAAAAGGGTTCTCATTCGGAACGGGTTGGCCCCAGAGGGTTTCCCTTTTAATTGCCCCGGGTTCCGAAAAAATTGGCCCTTGGCGGTTTCCCCTTTTCCCAGAACCGCCCTCGCCACTGGAAGAAAGGGGAACACGTTGTTTCCAGAGGACGATGCCGCCTTGCCAAAAAAACTCTGAAAACTGAGATTTTTGACAACAGAGTTTGGAAAAGGTTGGGGGAACTCAGCTCCCCCCCCGGCCCCTTTTTCCCCTGGCAGACCGGAGAGTCAGTAAGGGTCTGGGGAAAAGACCGTAGAAACCCCAAAAAGGCTGGTTGATAATAATGAAATAATCCCGGGTTTTATTTTGGGGCATTTTTGGTTTTGCTGTGGGGGGTTCAAAAAAGATCCTGAAGGGGAAGGAGGAGGAGAGAAAAATTTTTTTTTAAAAAAAAAAAAAAACTAATTTTAAAATGTGACTTTTTGCAGGGCAGGCCTGGCAAATTTTCCCCCCTTTTTTCCCTTGGAAAACCCGGGGACCAACCCAGTCCTCCTCCAACCCCGTGGTTGTCTCGCGGGGGGCCCAAAAAAGCAGACCAATCACAGACCGCCTCTTTTTCTCCCCCCCTTTTTCCCCAAAGGGGGAAACCCAAAGGGGGCCAGTCTCCTGTTTTAGTGCTATCTTTCCCCATTTTCACCCTTCCGGGGGAAAGGGTTTGGAAAAATTCCACGGGGAGGTTGAAAGGGGAAATGAAAAGCCCTAAAAGCTAGGGGGGAAAGGGCCCCCTTAATTACTAAATTTTTTTTGGAACCCCCGCGGGGGGTTTGTGGTTTTTTTCATTTTTTTTGGAGGAATGCTTTCTCTTTGGCTTTTTCACCCACATTCATACACAAATAACCAGGGAGGGAGAAGAAAACCACACACACACAAAACCCCAAAAAATTATTATTATGTTGGTCTATTTCCTAATAAAAAGATTGCAACCCTTTTTTTTTAAAAGGAAAAAAAACCCAAACAAATTTAAAAAAAGATTAAAAAAAGGAAAAAAAAAAAAAAAAAAAAACCATCACAAAGGGAAGAAAATCCTCCCCCCAAAAAAGCATTACTAAAAAATTATACCAATTTAATGAACTATAAATTATTTCTTTTTTTTATCTCATAAAGGCTTATTTTCTTTAATTACACATTTTTCAATTATCTAAAATTCCGTTACAATATTTTAATATTCCTTTGGTTTTGTGTCCTTAATTTTCTTAAAAAAGGGGAACGGGTTTAAATTCAAACTTTTTTGACCTATATCCAAAACCCTGGACCTGCAAATTTTTAACCAAACTTTTTTCTTAATTTTTGGAAAGGGGTTTTTAATTAGGGATGGGACAAATCCAAAATTTTTCCAAATCCAAATCCTATCTAAATTTAAATTTCAAATTTTTTTTTAAAAAAGGGTTTAAAAAGCAATTTTTAAAAAAAACCCTTTTAAAAACCTTTTTAAAACAGAATTTTAAAAAAACCCCTTTTTTTTGGTTTGGGGGAAAATTGAAAAGACCCTTACCTATTTTTGCACAGGGATTTGGATTTCCAAATCTGGAACCCTTTCCAAGGGGGACTGCAGAGGGGGGTTTGGGCCCCCACCCGGGGTTTAATCATTTACCCCCTTTGGTAGCTAAATTCCCCATTTAGCCCCCACATATAAAACAGATGTAGCCTCCATGTTTTTTTTTTTTTACTGTCAGAAAGGTTCTTTTGAAAAAATTTCCCGGGCCAATGTTTGCTTCCATGGTTCCCCTTGGAGATGAAAAGGGTTTCAACAAAAACCTCCCTAGGTGGGTTGTGGCTGGGAATCCCTTGGGTTGCTCCTCCCCTTTCGCCTCCCCTTGACTGGGTTGTTGTGTTTTACGTGATGGCCCCCCTTTGGGGCCCTTTCGGGGAAAGGGGGCCACAGGGGGGGTTTGGGGGAAAAAAGTTTCCCACTGTGTGTGGGGGGCCCATCTTCTTTTTGGGTTTTGGGGCCCCCTTCCTTTTCGGGCCCCCTTTTGGGGACAAAGGGGGCCCAAAGTCAGCCCTCCTCCCCCTGAGAGGTTCCCCATTTATTTCCTTTTTGCAGAAGCTCTGGAAGAGGCGCCCCCCTTTTTGGCACGAACCAACCAAGAGGGGCCTTTCCAAGAAACCCCCCCAGCCCCCTATTCCCTTCCAGGGCAGGGCCCCCCTCCCTCCCCCCCTTTCCCATGTCCCTCACCCCCGGGAAGACAGCCAAACCAAAAAAGAGATGAGGGGGTTTTAGGAAAAAAAGGGAGGCCCCCTTTTGCACTTTTTCCCCCAAAAATCATCCCTGAAATTTTCAGGGCCCGGCAGTCTTTATCCGGGGAGGTGGATTCTTTTAGACATTCTGTTTGGGCCCGGAAAACAAAAAAATCCCCCCCCTTTTTTTTTTTAAAACAGCTTTTGGGGGGGAAAAAAGACAGGAAGAAAATCCCCAAAAGAGTCAGACCCCCGGATCCTCCAGTCCCCGAAACCTTTAAAGGGACTCCTCTTTCCCGCTGCCTCTTTTTTTCCCCCGAATGCCAGAAGCTGTAGAAAACATACCCGTAAAATTGGGGAAAAGTAGGGGCCCCATGGGAGTTCTGGTCACCCATGGAAGAAAGATGGGAAACTTCTTTCCCCCTCCCATCCTTTTTCCACTCCCTGCTCCCCCCGGAGAAGCTGAGTAAAACCCCGGGCCAGGCATCTCAGCACAGGGGCCTTTTTCCCCCAAGGGGCCCCACTGGGCCCTTTTCAGGCAGGGCTGGGGGTTTCCAGCCTTGGGGGGCTGTTGGACTGTCACTTCCCCCAGCCCCTTTGGGAGGCTGCCCCGTGGTCAGGAATGCTGGAAATTGCCCCGATGATATGGGT
>CAOLHI010006436.1:0-33383 GCA_948474755.1 Ctenosaura bakeri
CATGTGCAGATAAAAGGGTTTACCTGACATTGAAAAGAGTACAATCTGAAGGATTTGTCTGACTAAGGTGATGACATTTAGGTTACTGCAGCATGCTCTATGTGGGGAAACCTTTAGAAAGCAGAAACTATAATGGCTCCAGGGTGCTGCAGCCAGAATGTTGACTGAGGCTGGTCATGAGGGCATGTAACTTACTTATTCCAATGGCTTTTATGGCTACCAATCTGTTTTGATGCACAGTTCAAAGTGCTGGTTATAATCTGTGAAGCCCTACATAGCTTAGATTCACCTGCCTGAAGTCTGAGTTCTTGGAAGGCCTTCTTTCAATCCCTCTGCCATCAAAGGCAAGTTGAATGATGACATGAGAGAGGACCTTTTCTCACAGAGTGTAAAACTCACTTCCAGGGAAGATTAGATTGAGCCCTCTCTATTTCCCTACAGTTTTTCATACAAGCTTTTAATCCTTGTGTTGCTGCTGTGTGCTTTCAGGTCATTTCTGGCTTATGGCAACCCTAAGGTGAGCCTATCAGAGGGTTTTCTTGGAAAAATAAGTTCAGAAGGGGTTTGACTTTGCCTTGGCTGAGTGGAAACTTGAACCCTGGCTCCCCAGTGTCCTCATCCAACACTCAAACCGCTACACTTTGTTGCCACTAGTTGATGTGAATTTTTTCAATGGAGAGTGCTGCAGTTTTTAACATTTTTAATCCTTTTAATTTAGTGTGCTGTTCTTAACACGATGATTTGGTTTGTTTGTTTTTATTAGTTCCTTAATACTATGATTGATTTTAGCTGTGTTCTGTTTTAATCTGTGCTATAAGGTGCCTTGGGTTTTGCACCCGGAAACAGGTAGAATAAAAGAAGGAATAATATAAAACATCCACAGTTGTAGCAACTGAATTCTGTATTGGTTGAAGCTTCTCTATAGTTTACAAGGGTAGTCACATGGCAGCTATAAATAGTTCTTTTTATGTTTGTTTGTTGGTATGTACTGTTTCAGTTCAACACAACAACACACAACAACAACAACAACAACAACAATGGTTTACATTTACTCAGAAGCCAATACTAGTGCCTTGCCGGAACCAACTTTTGGAGAAATTTTGTAGACTGCAGTCTGGAACTGACTTATAAAGTAAACATGCAACATAATCAATATAAGAAGGAAATGCCAATAAATATAATCCAAGTCAGTATAAGAATGTAAAACATTTATAATCATAAAGCATCAGTTTTTGTTGTTACGTACCATCAAGTTAGCTACAACTTATGTTGATACTAAGTATGAGAGAATTCCAAGAGTATCATGTGCTGTCTTTTCATAAGGATTTCAAGTTATAAGACATTCAGAAGTGGTTTACTAGCATTGCTATCAAGAGTTAGCTAAAGTGTTAGTGCTGTAGTCAATAAGACATCCCTAGGCACTATCGCTTTCTGCCATGACCATTCCACCACTACACTAGCTTCCCTTCAAAAGTTTCTCACAACTCACCCCAACACTGGAACTTCCATTCTCTTCCACTGATGCAGTTTTTACTCCCTGAAGAAAATGGCTGCATCTTTGAGTATTCCACTTTGGCTAGAAGTCTAGATTCCTAACAGAGCTTAGCCTCCTGACTCTGTTAGTCAGCTTCCTAAGCCCCTTTACTATGTTAGAATGTGCATGCAAGAGAAAATCATTCTAAACCACCCTAAAATGTAAATATTCATCCACAATACACATACTTATAACCCCCAGATTGTAAACCAGATGAAATATCACAAAATCACTAACCCTGTAGAAAGATGCTAGTGTCCAAATGTTTGGAAAGTAAGATCTATCTTTGTCTGGTGCCAATGATGTCAATGTCAGTGGTAAACCCCTCCAAAGATGTGGGGCAAACACAGAAAAGGTATAGTTCTGAATTTCCACCCTTTAAGGAGTGGCTAACAACAGAGATACTTATGGGAAGCTAACAAGCAGAAAACAAGAAAAATAGCATCATGCAATTCAAATGCCCCAGTTGACTGCCTCTGATTCTGGAGGAAACACATTTTGCAAACTAGTCATTGGTGGTAGTCTTATATTCTATAAGCTTGTACAGAAGCTATATATCTGAATTGTTTGATATTTTTGAAAAACTAGCTCTAATTTTTAATTGCTATAATAATGTACTGTAATTTCCTTCATTTTCTTTCCTTCATAGGTTGTATATGTAACTGCAACGTTTCCTTACATTATGCTTTTGATTCTGCTGATTCGAGGAGTCACACTGCCTGGAGCTGCTGAAGGGATAAAATTCTACTTGTATCCTGACTTATCTCGACTTTCTGACCCACAGGTAGGACCCAACAACAAAAATTTAATAACAAGAATGTAATAATTTTGTATATTGTATTTTCTATTTGCCTTCTGTACTTTGATTTCAAAGTTTTCTTTGAGATTCAATGGATATTCCAAAATTCCAATACAACAGTAGGGCTAGTTTGGAAACATTTAATTTAATTGTAATTTCCAACACCAAAGCTGGGTTATGAAACTATAGCATTGGATGATAGCTGCAAAAGCTGTCAATTAAGTAGTAGTGATTAGCTGGTGCCCTTAACATAATGAAACCACCTCACCTCCTATCCCTAGCTTAATTTTGCAACTGCCTCTAAACTGTGCATGTGATTTTTTTAAGCAATAAATTAATGTTTAAACAAATTAATCTTCAACCAGACAGAGCAAGAATGAGGAGCATGTTTTAAATTTGCTGGAATGTAAAATTAACATTGCAATTGGAAAGCTGGAGAGAAGAAAAGCTAGGATGGAAGCTAAAGGGACCACTGTGAAGCATGTTTAAATATAATTATATAATTATAATTATATAATTTCTCTCCCATCACTTCAGCTAGGTCATACACTTCTTTCTAATGTGTGATCAAAATCTACCCTCCTGTAATTTAAAACCATTAGATCTAGGGAATGGGCCTGCCCCTTCTTTCTGCAACAGCTTTGAGATATCTAAAGATATCTTCCCTTCACCAGACTGAAGAGGCTCAGCTCTGTCAACCTTTCCTGATATATTTTGTTCTCCATGGCTCTTATCATCCTTGTTACCTTTCTCTGAAACCACTCAAACATGTTTGTATGCTTTTTAAGATGAGGCACCCAGAACTGAACACAGTACTCCAGATGACCAATGCAGAATATAGCAGGACTATTACCTGTGTCATCTTGAAAACTATGCCTCTATTAATGCAAGTTAAGGTAGCATTTGCCTTTGCTACAACATTGTACTACTGCTCATGTTCAGCTTATGATCAACAACAGTTTCAAGGTCCTGTTTGCATGTAGTCCTGCTGAGCTTTTATACCCTGTTCTATACCTGTACATTTGTTATTGGTTTTTTTGTGTGTGTGTGTGTGGCCTAAATATGTAATTTTTTATTTGTCTCTGTTGAATTTCATTTTACTAATTTCAGCCCAGTTTTCTAGTTTATCAAGGTCCTTTTGAATTCTGTTCCTGTCTTCCAATTTGTTGAGCCAACCCTCCCAATTTTGAGTCATCTGCAAACTTCATAAGGATTCTTTCCACCCCATCACGTAAATCATTTATAAAAATGTTAAACAGTAATGGTCATAGAACAGAACCCCCTGGCACTCCACTCAAGACCTCCTTCCAGTTTGAATTGCAGCCCAATGATGAAGCATGTTTTTCCAAACAATTACAGATCCATCTGACAGCGTTTCCATCTATTCCACATTTGGTCAGTTTGGTGTTCAAAATATTATGGGGAACCTTATCAAATGCTTTGCTGAAATCCAGATAAATGACATCTACAGCATTCCCACCACCTACTAAGCTAGTGACCTGATTGAAAAATGGTAGAAAATTAGTTTGACAGGATTTGTTCCTGACAGACACATGCTGGCTACTACTGATCACTGCATTGTCATCAAGATATTTGCAGACGGACTTCTGTATACTCCATTCTAATATTTTTCCTGGTATTGAGATCAGGCTGACTGGCCTGCAGTTCCCTAGATCTTCTTTTTTGCCATTTTTGAAGAGAGGGACAATGTTTGCCCTTATTCAGCATCTTACTTGTTTTCCAAGATTTCTCAAAAATGATGACAATTGTTTCAGAGAGTACATCAGAAAATTTCTTTGGTACTTTGGGATGTAGTTCATTTGACCCTGCAGATTTGAACTTATTTTAGCTAGGTTAGCTAGGGGATTGCTGACTGTCCCCTTTCCAATTTTGATTTGTGGTCTGGATCTCTTACCAAGGTTTCTGTTGATGTATGAATGCACACAGTTCTTTTTTGGGGGCGGGGGAGCTGAAGCAGAATAGGTACTGATCAGATTTGCCTTTTTGTTGTGATCTGTTATCATTTTACCATCCTTGCTGTGCAGCAGCGCAACCTGCTTCCTTGGTTGTTCTTTTGCCTGAGAGGTATCTGACAATCCCCCTTTTGTTGCTACCTGCTTGGCTAGCCAGTCTGAGCTCATTTTGAGCTTTAGCTTTTCTTGTGCTATTCCTGCAGACTTTGGCTGCACATCTGTACTCTTCCTGGTGATTGATTCTTCCTTCCATTCTTTATATATGCTCTTTTTTCATTTGTGCTTCCTCCTTGAGTTTGCTTTGCAGCTTTTTTCAGATTTTTCCCATTTATCTTCTTCTATAGGATTGTTTGTGATTGTGCTTTTTGTAACTTCTTCATCAAGAACTCACACTCTTTCTCAGTGTCTTTTTCTCTTTAGCATCTCTAGTCATGGAATTCCACCCTGTATTTCTCAAACTTGTTTGTTTCGCAGATTCTGGGTGTTGTATGAAGCTTTGCTTGTTCTCATCTATTAATTTACTGTCAGTATTTCTATGAATCCCATTCTCTTCCCCAGCTTGTCTTCTACAATGCATGTCCTTGTGTTTAGAGCTTGCCTTTGGACAGATATTTGAGCTATAATCTCCAGTCCCCCAAGGATTTAGTTCAAAGCCTTCTTGATCAGATTTGCCATGCTACTACCAAAGACATTACTCCCAGGCTTCTTGAGGTGCAGCCCATTTGTAGCCAGTAGTCCTCTGTCTAAGGAATGAAGACTGTGGTCGCAGAAGCCAAAGCTCTCTCATCTACACCATCTACATAGATCTTTTTGTCCCTGTGTAGCCTTGATCTTTTACCAGCAGAATTGAGAACAGTACTGTCTGTGTCTCAAACTCCTTCAGCTTCCTACCCATAGCTTCATAGTTTATACTAACCTGTATCAACACTCTTTCCCAACAACATTTGCAGACTGATATGCTTTCTAGTATAGGAAGGGCAGAACAGGAGCTTTCAAAGGGGCCACACACGAAATTTGGGAATCTTAAAATCTGGATCCACTTTCTTTTGATGGTCCTCTCAGTAGTCCTAATAATTCTGATGATCCATATTGGAAATGCAGCAGATAAGTGATTATCTCCATGTTCTGTCCTGAGTTTTAAATCTCCTCTGTGCAGGCCAAGTAAATGTTGTCATACAGCAGAATAAGTGAAGTGAGGTGTATGAAGATGTATCTTTTTTCAACAGGGATACTGTGGGCACTAATCTGGTATGCCTGTGATGATCAAGCAACCACATCCCTGAAATCACATTTAAACCTCGCTCATTCCTCTCATTACCCAGAGTCTCAAAATCTCTGCTTGCTGACAGAAAGCTTCTTGATTCTGTTCAACGATAGGTGACTTGATAGACTCTTCACTGTTCGTTTCAAATGATAGAGAGGAGAAAGCTGACAGAACAAAGAAAAAAAGTGTTTAATTTTGGCTGACAGCATAATAATAATCAGATTCCACTGATTCTAACATCTGTGATAGAATTAGGTGTAATCAAACATGTAACAAAGATGAAAAGTGGTTGTTAGCCTTCATTCCTCTCTGTCTCATCCCAGTGAACTGTTTTGTAGCTCATTTTACGGTAGTGAAACCATTTTAATGCAGCCTTTCCTCAGGCTTGTTTTATACTGCTTCTGAAAGAGTTCAAATATGTAAACTTCATTCGACAAAATGTTTTTGAATATGAGCCTATGTTGAAACATTGCTGTGATGTTGCACTCAGAAAATACATGCTGCTGCTGTTTTTGTTATTTTCTGTAGTGAGAAATGCAAAAGGGAATTGAAAGTGCACCAGAACTCTGAGGATTCCTTGCTTTGTAGTTGTTACTGTTTTTGCTGTGCTGTTCCTCAAGGAAACCAAATAGAACTTTTCCAAGTTCTTTTTGAAATGCATTTCTAATTGTTTATCTCCATGTGCTGTTCTTTATTTCCCAGCATTGTTAATATCCTCATGTTGGACCTTCAGAAACAGGATTGCACTGAAAATGCGTAATACAATATATTTTAATTTTTAAATGCAATGTTACATAAATATTTAAAATTTAGCTCATATCCAGTACCATTATTTTGCCAAATTAACTTTATGTGATTTTGCAGCTTCAGAAGTACTAAGGAAGGAACTCGGGAGAACTGTTATTCTTTGATTATCATTTTTGTATTGTGTTGTAGGGTTGTCACTTTTAATTGGTTTCAACAGTAGATTAATCAACTCAAGATTTCATTTATTAATTGGTGGAGGTCAAGTTTAATTGGTGAGAGCAATTTTTAATTGGCTGGACTGTGAATAAAGGCTTGCTTGTTTTTGAGGCTATCTTTCCTTGTGCTGTGTTAAAATAATAGGGAAGGAAAGAATGAAAATATTCAAAATGGCTTTATTAAGAATGAATGGCAACCTGTGTTATATAAATTCTGATTTGTCTTATACCTCCGTCAGTTTTTCAGAAGTGCCTTAATTGAGCTTTTGGTAATCTGAATCATTATTTAAATGTAGTCAATTGAGTAACGCAATTGTTTAAAAAGCAGATTATGATCTAATTATTTGGTGTAAACCAATCAGATTGACTTCTTTTGTATTCACTATGTTATTGCTTTTCTTGATGTGGATGTTTATCGTGCACTAGCCATCTTCAATCTGTTTTTGTTTTTAAAAGGAAAAGTAGGATAGTATTTTTTGTATTTTTTTGAAATAAACAAGCTGCAGTTAAGTTGTACAGGCATCATCTGATCAAGAAAAGTGTTTCCATAAACAAAGAAAAACAATCTCCAATTGACCTCATATTGTATACTGTTTCACAAGTTAAAACTTAGGACTAATTAGATGACATTGAGTCCCATTCTCCCATGGGTTCCTGTAATGTATCTAATGCATTTCAATGTCACAATACAAAGTCTTTAATTTTTGACAAGGGCCAGGCTGCTACTCAACTTCCATCTGAATATATCAAACAGTAAAGTAAAGCTCTGCACACTTCAGGATTCCTTAATGTATGTTTTTTAAAAGTGAAATTTCATGGCAATTTCAGTTCTCTCTTTTGGTTCAGTACATTGATAATGCTGTAAAATTATTACCAGTTTGTAGAACTACTCTACCTGCACTCTGTCTGCACTTTAATCCTTGCTGTGGTTTCACATTCCTTCCTTCCTTACATGGATGCTTCCAGATGGATTCCAGGCTGCTCTTCCATGGCTGGAAGGATCTTTGGTCCAGTAGAGACTTCTGTGAATGGAAATGAAGGGGAGGAGAATTTTCATTAATCTCCCTTTCTCTCCACACCTCTCAAGCTGTTCCAGAGGATCCCCCACACTCTGAAGCAGATATTCAGAGAATGCAAGGCAGCACACAATTCTAGGCTATGTGACACACAGCTCCAGGTGGCAAATAAATTCAGGCTTTCTTCGGTGGAACTGAATACTTGAACTATGATCTTAGTTCAAGCCAAGTTACAGGATAGAAAGAGTTTACCTTGATGGATAATGTATGTGGAATACTAAGATGCTTTCATGCTACACAATTATAACAGTATGATTTTGCTTTAACTGCCATGACAACATCCTATGGAATCCAGGCATTTGTAGTTTATGGGAGACAAACCAAACTACAGAGTCCAATATTTCAAAGTATGTTTCCATGACCATTAAAATGGAACCATTATGCCATGACTGTGTATTGTGAAAAACCCTCTGGATCGTCTGAGTGTGTCTCTGTTGGTTCTGCTGGACTTCTCTGCAGTCTTGGATACCATTAACTTCAGCTTCTGGCCTTTTTATGGTGTGGGGTTTGGCAGCATAGCCATTAGCTAATTGATTTCTGTATTGCTTAATGCTATCCTCTGTACTTTTTAACATCTACATGAAGCTGCTGGGGTTGTTGATCTGGAGTCTGGCTGAACTTTATCTCTTTTTCACAACTGATGCTAAGGAGGCTGTGAAAATACTGAATGCAGAAAGCAAGTGGGTGTTGGTTAATAAATTTGGGGATAATAAGGACAGAATTTCCAATTAGAAGGCAAAGAAAAGAACTGAGTATGTCAGCAAGAGGAGGGATCCTGCTTCTATGTTTTGGTTGCCTTACCTCCCTCTTTCTTCTTGCCAGTGCACGATTGAAAGCTGAAGATAAGAAAATCCATGCTGGAGCATGCACACAGTATGATTCTTTTTCAGAAGCAATAATTTGACAGACCTTCTAGGCTTCTTGTAGTGATTCCAAGTGAGAAAATAATTTTTAAAAATAAGAAAGTGAATTATCTTCACACATTTTAATTCTTTTTGCACTTGAAATCATTTGTAATATTTCCAGGTGGGTTGTCATTGATAAATAGACAAACAACATCTTATGGTTTGACTTAGTATCACTGTTGTGTTGTAAGCGGTATTACCAGGTAGCATTGCTTAAGACTACAGTCAGAACAGCCTTTTAAGCAGTTCTGTCTTGACTGACAAAGCAGTGTACAGGAGGCCTTTCCAAAGAACTTGTTAAAAGGGTTTCTGCTCAGCGGTTATGGGCACTTTGGGTGAAATCCAATTGTGTCTGTCCATTGACAGAAAAGGAATCCACGGAAACCAACACCGCTTGTCTGATCATGAAAACAGTGTGTGCAAGTGGATTCAATTCATCAATAGTGCTACTTTGTTTACTATAAATTTACAAGATGTTTTTAAATGCCTATTTGCTCTACTGATTTCACTTTCTAAAGACTCACTTTGTTACCATGACGATTCCCAGATAGCCTAGATTTCCATTTGTTTTTGAAGCACAGACTATCTCTAAAAAAAGTTCCTTATTCCATTATGCCTGCATCTTCTTAAGAATGCTCTTGGACTTGCATAAGTTCAATCAGCAGTTTATTCTCGTGTTAAGATTTTTCCCCATTGAAACATAATTATGCTACATTAATTTCTGTGCCTCAATCTTCATCCTTTAATAATGTTTTGCTTATGGCCATTGGCAGGCAAAGAAATAATGAGAGAGAAAACAATAAAATTTCTGCAGCGCTTCATTTTAGTTGCAGAACTAAATTAAACCAGAAATGAAATGAACTTGATACATTAGTGGAAATTATTAGTTATATATCTGTACATGTTATCCTTGTTTATCCCTATATCCCTGTTCTCATACACACACATACATACATATACACATACACACACAAAGACACACAGAGAGAAAGAGTCATCATACACAATGAGCACAGGCATCTAGGATTTGCACCTCTGTTCCGAGGGAAGCTTGCAGGCCTGGGCAAAGATGGGTGCAGGTCGGAACACATAAGATAAGACTGGGGAAGAAAAAGGCCACAACTGTATATCATATACAACTGAATAGTGTTTGTGTGGTGTGAGCCACATATACTAATATTAGATAACCCACCAGATGTTTAATAAGTTCAGTTCTCCTGGCACGTTATCCCAAGCAAAGGAATCCATGTGGCTCTACTATCATTGTGTGGTTTCCCTTCCATGTGGGCAGGAGGCCATTCATCTGCCTCCAGGTTGGACCTGACCCGGTTGCCGGTACCACCAAGCCCCTCCCCGCTGAAATTAAAGGCATGCCCCATGATATACTACCTAAGTTGTGTCAAATACAGAATCTCTTGAATGATAAATAACAAACATAAAAATTAACCAGAACAATGGGAGGGTGCGAAGTCCATTGGAGATCAACTGTTGGAGGAGCCAGAGTTGGAGCATTTATATTCTCCCTTGTCAGATCTGGGTGAATCCTACTACTTCACCATCTACCCCCCAAAAAACTCCCATCCCTCTGAGCTCCCCATTGACTACTCTTCCCAGAACCTCATAAAAGACATGCAGGCCTCTAGGAAAAAGAGAGGCATGTTGAGAAGAAAAGGATGACAACTCCTGGAGCCATGCCTCAGTCTGCAGGTGGGCTTCTTGGTGAGTTAGAAGCCCTAGCTTATTTTGCCTTCTTTTTAGTGGCCCTTCAAAAACTGATATAAATCCTCTTCCTTCTCCTTTAATAAGTGTGTAAATTAGCATTTTGTGGAATTAGTTTAACTGTCTCTTTTTAAAAAAGTAAAGTTGCCGGACTTACCAGGCACCATATTTGTGGATCAGGCTGGTGCTGCTTCTTCTGCTGGCTCCGTGGCTTCACCTTCTGCTGCCAGGCTTTTCTGCTGTGTCACATGACTTCCCAGCTGTATGCACAGCTCTGCAGGGCTTCATCCTTCCAGGCAGCCTCTGCATGGCTGGGGAGGGTTCCTGCTGGTGTGAAATGATTGGCTGCTTTCCACAGGCCAGAGCTGAAGCAGTCTTCTCTCTGGTCCGGCTTTGAGTATATTTGCTGAGTTCCTCCCCGCTCTGGAGCTCGGTTATTTTTTGCACGTCATCCCTCCCTCCCTCCCTTTTTTATTGTGTGTATCCTGCATGCTGTGGCCATGTTATGTCTTCGCCGTTATTGTCACAACTTGTAAGGTGGTTGGCATGGGCCTTGGATCTAGGTTTGCTATTTCTCCAGGTCCCGGGTCCTGGGATAGTGGGAGTTGCCAGGAGGGCAGGGTTGCCAGTGAACACCTGCCACAGATTGGGTGTCTGCATCCCTGCACTCCTGGGGTGGGTCAGGTGGCCCCGGTTGGGTCAGGTGGCTCCGGATTCATTGGTTCATCAGTCAACAGGAGGGTTGGCTGGTGCTGGATCTAGACCCACGTGCAAGCCTATGCTGTAGCCAATAAAGTTGTGACCCTTTTTTTCTCCCAACTTTGTGTGTGTTCTGGGTTGTCCTTTTTCCCATGCTCCTCGGCCCTGAGCTTGCAAATATTTATATTAATTGCTGCTTGTATTAGCTTGTATTACTATGTAAAGAGAGAGCCAGCATAGCACAGTGGTTTGAACACTGGACTACAACTATAGAAACCAGAGTTCAAATCCCTGTTTGGCATGGAAACCTGCTGAGTACCTTGGGCAAGTTAGATTCTCTCAGCTTCAGATGAAGGCGAAGGCAAAACTCCATCTGAACAAATCTTGCCAAGATAACCACATGATAGGTTCACCTTTGGGTTGCCATAATTCAGAAACAACTCGAAGTTACATAACAACAACAAATTACTATGTCATTTCCCAAATAGCTATTCCTATTTCCTAGTAGAAATTTTATCATACTGTTACTCTGTCCCACACACAGTTCAAGCATCAGCTTCTTCAATTTGTAACCTTCCTGGTTTTTTCCCCATTGCTTTTTCTCATCTTTTTTTTATTATTTAATGCATTAAAGAAAGAAAGGTGGAATAGTTCCACACTGCCTTTTGATTAGTAGGGCTAAGACCTAGAAGATCCAGAATAACTTTATATTTATTAAAGACAATTGTTTAAGTATTATGTTATGAGGTGGATGTGGGTGTGTTTTGTTAGACATTTCAGACAATACTTTTAAAAGAATTTTAACTGGAGGAGGGAGTTCCAAGCATGGCTCTGATCTTAACTGACCACACTTACTATCAGCATATCTCTGTTTTGACCTCTTCAGCCAATGAATGGTCTAGTCAGGGTAGAAAGAAAGAGCAGAGATTCCTGTGCACACTTTTTTTTTGGGGGGGGGTCAAATTTATGTGTTGTGTTCCTTAATCTGAAATTTGTTCATACAAACAGCTCATTTTTTCAGCTGCAAAAACAGTGTAATGGGGAAAAATACATATTTTGTTCATACGTACATACATACATATTCTTGTCTCTAGGATTAAGTTGCAGGGAGAGAAGGGTTCGTTCTACATGTTTGGGATAGAAGCCAGCCAAGACTGCATTCATTTTAATCTTTTAATGTCATGAATTAAATGCTGACTTTTTGTAGGTACAGTTATGTTATTTTAAAAAATAGCATTTGCTGTAGTAAAGTCGGAGGCTTTCATGGCCGGAATCCATAGGTTGTTGTGGGTTTTCTGGGCTTTGAGGCTCTGTTCTATTAGCATTTTCTTCTGATGTTTCACCTGCATCTGTGGCTGGCATCTTCAGAGGATCCTCTGAAGATGCCAGCCACAGATGCAGGCAAAACATCAGGAGAAAATACTAATAGAACACGGCCTCAAAGCCAGGAAAACTCACAACAATCAATAGCATTTGTGTTTGTGTGTTTTAACCCTGCTAATCACCTCCTTAATAGTTTAAAGATACACAAAGCCTTTAATCCTCTTACAAAATTACATTTCTATACTGCTTCTAAAGATGTTATATATCTGGTCAGGTTAAATAAATAAAAAATATTTGCTGTTTGATATGCAAAGTAAACCTGTGGTCACTGACACGAAAGAAATGGTGGGCCAGGATTAGAATAAGCTTTAATACGCCCTCCCCTCGTCCCAGTCTGGTAGGCCCTCTTGACCTCACAGTCTGCAGCAAATGCTGGATTCAGAATGCCATGTTTTGCCAAGGTGTTTGTTATGTGCATAGAGTTTTCTTGAAGGGAATGTTTTGATACTGTCTGTGTTCACTGGACCATCTGCAAACATGAAGATATCATGTGCAAGGGAGGCATTTAGCATCTGAGTAGGTTTTTGTGTTTCTTAAACCGCTTTATTTAGCAACGTCAAAACATTTCCTTTCAAAAACTCAGTTTAATTCAATATCAACATCTTTTGAAAGCAGCAATGCCATCTTGAGGTAATGATGAGTTAAAACAGACTGGATCAAGCAGTTGTGTTTTTAAAATGCCACAAAAATGACATTTGCATCTCACCTTAAAGGAGGAGATTTCTCTTAAAGATGTAAGTATTGCGTCTTGCACTCCTGTTCATTCAGATAAGAATGGTAGCTGCCACCCAACTCAATAAAAATTATTCTCAGTTCACTGTGCTTTGCTAGGATGAGGATCTTTTTATGGGCACCAGGGAGGAAACCTCCTCAGTGTTGGAGAATGGGCAATATTTTTTAAAATAAATGTTACTAGTATATGAATTTTAGTAGTGAAGAAAAAATCAAGTTTTAAATATTAAAATTCATTTTGCATAGGAATAATAAGTTGTGAGAGAGATAGCTTGCTTGGGAAATTAAATATATGGCTTTTAAAAATAGTTAATTCCTCGGTACCGTTAACAGTAAGTCTAGCAACAGGAGACCTGCTTGCTTTTTTCCAACAGCAGAAATGGATGGCAGCCTAATGTTGTGCTTCCATTAATAGCTCTTGTATCATCATCCTCAATCTTCATCATCATCTCACTTTGCAATGATTTCACTTCGTATTCATCTGCTGCTTTTTGTACAACTGCAACTTGTATATCAACAGCATACAACGTTTATTGAACAGTCATAACCAAAGTGGATAACTACATATTATAGCCTTTCAGGTGTCATTTCACTGAAAAGCACCTCACAGTTAGAGCCTCATATACTAACACAGAAGAGATTAAAGGCATCTCTATAAACTGTGATATACTCTCGTGATACAGAGCTGGATTCAGACACACATCTTCCATACTTATTTTCAGTTTCATCCTTCCACCCCAGTGAGGCCATTTGACATTCCAGCTAGGTTGTCTTGATATTTTTTCTACATGTTCCCATTAAAACATAGCCAAAAAAGTGAACAGGAAACTGTCTAACCAGTACCATGGCAGGCCTAAATACCCTGAAGGCACGAGATCCTGTCTAATCATGGAAGCTGAGCAGGGTGAGGCCTGATTAGTACTTGGATGGGAGACTACTAAGGAATACCATGTGCTGTAGGCTATATTTCAGAGGAAGGAACTGGCAAAACAACCCCTGAGTTTTCTTTGCCTAAGAAAATCCTTTGAAATACCTGGGAACGCCCTATGTCAACAGCTGTCTTGAACACACACACATACCATGGCATGCTGCACTATTTGCATCTTCTCTCAGTCTGCAGCACTGTGGTGATATCACACATGTGGCTTTGTCACTCACAGCTACAACTCTTGTCTTTAGAACATGATGCATTAATAATAATGTACAGAATCATTCCGCCACATACCAGTCCCTATAATTTCTCTCTAAGAGAGTCAAGACAGTGTGTCCCTCAAAGTGTTCTATTATTTCTTTAACAAAGCATTTCCCAATTGTAATCACTTTAGATAAAATTTGAAAAATAGATGAAATTTATTGAATAATCAATAGACCATATCAAATACACTTGCATTAACAGTATAAAATGTGTAGATTTTTGCATATAAGCCCTGAATGGGAACAGATGTAACAGTGATAATTACTCAGCTTAGTTAAAAAATCAAGAAGAACAGGCTGTTGGGTCATGCACTTTGCCTCCCTTATCGTCCCATTTCAGGCACACCCTGCTCTCCTTTTCTGTTGCCACTCTTTTCCTAGGTTAATAATGCTGGCAAAAGTATCCCTAATCATAAGCAAATTTGGGAAAGGCAAGAGAATGTGTATATGATTGAGCTCAGAAGAGGGCGGGGCATAGGATCCTGCAACTTGCTTTTAGTGGCAATTTAGCTTTCTCGCTTCACCAGCCCAACATCTCTTGCATAGTAATGTTCCTCAAATAATCATGTAACAAAAAATTAAAATACCAAAATACCAAATAAAACAGTAGGTTGGATATTCTAGTTGTAGGCTCTCTCTTTGAAAACAGTTCTTCCATATTCTTTAGCTCAGTTTGGTATGCCTGTGATATGATATATGTTGATAACTCTTTGGTATGTTATAGAAAGTCTTCTTTTAGCTAACTGCTAAAATTGTTTGGGGCTTGTTTTTGAATACATTAAGGCTGCATCCTTACATGGCTTCAAATTTCCTGTCAGATTATGGCAATCCTATAAAATTCATAGGGTTTTCTTGGGCAAGGAATACAGGTGGTTTGCAATAGCCTTCCTCTGAATAGGGCATACAGAAAATGAAAGTTTATTTCCATATGCATGATGCTGCTTTGCTAAGTTGGTAGTCATGCTTTAGAAGCGAGTCATTGGAGACTGGTAGGGTTTTGACTGTTGGATACCTTTATTTACATTGCTTCACTGACGAAGATTAGTTGAGCTGTAGTCTCAGTTAGTTCATTTGTGGTATATAGCCTTTCTGGATATTTCTGTTCTGCGTCCATGATCAGCACTCATATAGACTTCAATGAACCTTCATATCTCCAGGCCTAATTTTGGAATCTCCTGTGAGATTTAAGGATTGTTCATGAGAACCTGAGCCCACATCTATTACTCAATAGTTGTTGCCTAGTGTCATGTTAGAACATGTCTCCATAAGTTATTAGGTAATGTATTATTGTGTTCCCACAGCTTGTTATCATTGCATATTTTCTTGTGGTCTTTTCTTTTCTTAGTGTGATACATTAGTTTGTTTATATTTTGCTGACTATTTGTCTGAAGTTTCTCCTTCCCTTTCTTGTTTCCTTTTGTTTCTTTTTGTAGGGTATCTTCCGTAATCTAAATATACCGTTAAGCGTTGCTAATCAAGTCTCACCAAATTGTCAGATGGAAAGGTCTTATCAAAGATATTCAGATTCTGCCTGATTTTCACCATATATTAGAGATCCATATTTTAGGCTGTGCATTTCTAAAAAAGTGCAAAATGATTTTTGTCTTATATATGCATTAGACATTTATGGTAGGGAATCTTGGATCAGACAGTCTTAATATAAGAATAAGTGCTAAAACTGAGATAAATGGTAACTTTTCCTGACATATGAAAATATATATTGTTTTCTCAGATGTTAAGTCTTAGCTTGGTAGATGAAAAACAGCCAGCAATTTCTAAAAGATATTATTTCAGTTTATAGAGAAACTGAAGCAGTTGTAACAAAGGAGTATCTGGCTCTTACCACAATGGAAATGAGAGTAGCAGAATAGTAAACAAAGCCAGAAGCTGAAGAAAGCAGACTGGTGTTAATCAGCCAAGGGAAAAAAAGGGAAGGATTGAAAGAAATATAGGTTCCTGCTACACAATACCACTGCAGCTTTTTAGTCAATACCTGAAGGTATAGTGGAGATAAGGATGAAAAAGAAAACATTACTAAGTAAGAGGAATGATTCATGGCTTACAGAAAATCTGTGATTTACCAATAAAGTGCTAAATGTTATCATGATTAATCTGTGCCTGGTGGACTGAAATGCCAGCTTTCTGAAAGATTAAAGCATACAGCTTGTGTCAATGAGGGCTGAAACATTATTTCCCCTGTGTCACAAACATTCGCAGAAGAGAGGAAGTGTTTTTGATGAAATTCTGCTGCTCAGGTCATATGTGAAGCAGTGTTGAAGTGAGACTTTGAAAAGGGAACAAAAAAACTATGACTCCCTGACCCAGAATCCGTAGACACATAAAGCCAATTCGATTATAGGAAATGGATGATTCACTGCAACCCACAACAGGCCCAGGCAAGCAACATAAACCATTCTGCCCTTGTAATTTTAGTAACTCTTGAAATTTTGCATAATTGTAAAATTTAGCAGATCAGTCTTTTCTTCTTGTCAACCTTTCCAAACCATCATTGGCGATTTTGGATGAACATGAAGGCAACTTTTGTTGTCGGTCTATAGAACTCCAGACATGAGGAGATGGATCATTTCTTAGACTGAATAAGTTAGCTCAGAAGTTTGAAGTGAAACTTTGCTCCTCACGAGGGGCAGGTAGCAAGTCCACCATTAGCATCTTGCCAGAAGGAAAGCATCCAAAAGATAAACAGCAATGCAACAGATGGCCTCTCAACTAGAAGTGTTTAAGGTGGAAGGAGGAGAAGAGTAATGCTCTCATTATCAATTTTATGCTAGGATATTCCAGGGCTGGAAAAGGTGCAGAAAAGGGTAAGCAAAATGATCAAAAGACTTTTAAGGAAAGGTTACAATGTTGTGGCTGTTTAGCTTAGAAAAAAGGCAAGCAAGGAAAGACATAAGTGATCTTTGTGGCTTAAAAAGGGATTGGATTAATTTATCGAGAATGGCTGCTAGTCAGAGTATCTATATATTACTTCCAATATCAAAAAAAGTATGCTCGTGAATGAAGATAGAGGATAGAATAACAGTCATGTTCTGCTGCTGGGCTACCTATAGCAACTGATTAGCTACTTGATGAACAAAATGTGGCATTGGATAGTTCATATCTGATCCAACATGGCTCTTACATTCTTATGAACTGTGAAGAAGTATTTGAATCCCATGCAGGTTAAGGACTGAGGGGGAAGCTCCATTAAACCCCAGTGCCAAGGCAGATTGAACATGCATGTGCAAAGAGTATCAACACAGAGGGAGCTGTGATTCAACATAGTCTCTATGTGTTGAAGTGATTGGATTTGTCATCTTAAGCATAATGGCAACAAGACTGTTGAGCTTTTGCTCTTCCCTCTTTGACCTGACTGGAAAAATGTATTGTTTGGTGTTGTCCTTTATGGTGACAATCTTTGCAAAACATCTATATGCAGGAGACAAAATAATGTTGTTGTACAATATGAACAGCAAGGCTGTGTTAGGAAGCAGTATCATTTGGATCAACACTTTGCTGACTGTGTTTTTTGTGTATTGTTTCCTTATGTAGGAAAGTTAGGACTACCATTTCAGTCAAGGATTCTCATTAAACTATTTTAATGAAAAATAGTTTTAAGAGTGTTACACTTGTTTGTAATATTACAATGGTTAAATTAATTATGAAGCAAACTGAGAAAATGGGAGAAGAGTGGAGAAAACAAGCAGAAGCACAGGACAATAAATATGTTTGATGTCAGAATGACTCGCAGTCTCTGAACTGCTGTGAGGAGAACACATCTCTTTTAGGTACTGGAAGAAGCAGTTTCTCCCAGCTATGTGCTAGCCATTTTTCCCCAACTTAATGCAGGTTGGGGGATGATAGGGTTTCTAGTCTCAGAAATCTGATCAAGACGGCTTCAAACTGAGTTATGGGAGAGGGAGACAGTATTCTTGAGGGTGGGAATTCATTAAGTGGTGGAGATTATAGCCTGAAAGCTGTGGGGAAAAAACAGGTGAATGGTACAAGAACTCAACAATGTGTGTGTGTGTGTGTGAACCTTAAATAAGCAGCTGGAGAAATGGTCTTATGGTCTTAGATGTCTCTCCAGTAATGCACAAAGCATGGGGTTTAAATAGGATGAACTTGAACTCGTAACACAGCAAAGCAAATATGATATAATAGGCATCTCTGAAACCTGATGGGATGAGCCTCATGACTGGAATGTAGCAATACAGGGGTATGTCCTATTTCAGGGAAATGCAGCAAACAGAAAAGGAGAAAGAGGAACACTTGGTCAGGAGTGTTTACATCTGTGAAGAGATCCATGACTTAAATACTAGAAGTCAGGATGACAGCATCTGGCTAAAAAATTAAGGGGGAGAGGAACAACAATGATGTACTATAGACCTCCAAGCCAGACTGAGAAGCTGGATGATGCCTTCCTGGAACAGATGATGAAACATTCAGAAAGGAGAGAGGTAGTAGTAATGGGAGATTTCAATTTTCTTGATATTTGTTGGAAGTCAAACTCTGCCAAGAGTATCAAGTCCAACAAATTTCTCACTTTCCTTGTAGACAATTTCATTATCCAGAAGATGGAAGAGGCAATAAAAGGAATAGCTATTTTAGATCTGATCCTATCTAACAATAATGACCTGGTGAATGGAATGGAAGTGGTAGGATTCTTAGGTGGAAGTAACCATGTTCTCCTGGAGTTTATTATACAGAGGAAAAGGGAAGCCAAGCATAGTGAGACATGCATTCTAGCTTCTAAGGAAGCTGATTTCAGTAAATTTAGGGAAATACTGAGTGTGATCCCGTGGTCAGAAATGCTAAAGGAGAAGGGGGTTTATGATGGGTAGGAGTTTCTTAAAAGTGAGATAGTGAAGGCACAATTTCTAACATTTCCAATGAGGAGGAAAAATGGGAGGTGCCTAAAGAATCTGGGGTGAATCTCTAAAGAACTTTAAATGGAGCTAAGATTTTAAGAGAACATGTACAATAAATGGAAAAATGAGTGAAGTCACCAAAGAAGAATTCAAACAAATAGCTAGCAAGTGTAAGGAGAAAGTCCAAAAAGCAAAAGTGCAGAATGAGCTCAGGCTTGCTAGAGAGATTTAAAAAAATGAGATTTGTATTCATTTTTTTGTTTTTTAGTTATGTCTGTAGCAAAAGGAGGAACAAGGAAATGGTAGGGCTTCTGCCTGGAGAGGACAGTGAAATGCAGAGGACAACAGAGGACAGAGAAAAGGCAGAACTGCTTAACACCTTATTTGCCTTTGTCTTCTTCTAAAAGGAAAACAGTGCTGGACCTGGGGGAAATGGAGTAGATGATGTGGTAAGGGAAATGCAGCACAGCATAGGTAAAGAGGAAGAACAGGAATATCTGGCTACTCTAAATGAATTCAAGTCTCCAGGACCAGGTGAACTACATCAAAGGGTATTAAAAGAACCAGGAGAAGTAATCTCAGAACCATTGGTAATAACATTTGAAAATTCCTGGAGAACAGGAGAAGTCCCAGTAGACTGGAGGAGGGCAAATATTGTCCTCATTTCCCAAAAGGCGAAAAAAAGAGGACCCAAGCAATTTCTGCCTAGTAAGCCTGACCTGGAAAGATTCTAGAGCAGATAATTAAACAGAGTCTGTAAGCACTTGGCAAGGAATCCCATGATCACTAAAAGCCAGTATGAGTTTTTCAAAAACAAGTCATGCCAAACTAATCTTATCTCTTTTTCTGAGAGAGAGTTACAAGTTTGGCAGGTGAAGTGAATGCTGTGGATGGAGCATATCATGATTTCAATAGGGCCCCATGATATTCTTGCAAACAAGCTTGTAAGATGTGGGCTAGACAAGGCTACTGTTAGGTGGATTTGTAACTGGTTGACCAACCAAACTCAAAGAGTGCTCACCAGTGGCTCCTCTTCATCTTGGAGAGAAGCGACTAGAACAGGGTTCTGTCCTGGGCCCAGTGCTATTCAACATCTTTATCAATGATTGGCAAGATAGAATAAAAGGCATTCTTTTCTAATTTGCAGATGACACCAAATGAGGCAGGGTAGCTAACACCCTAGAGGATGAACTGAGAATTCAGAATAACCTTAACCGATTAGAGACCTTGGCCAAAACTTATGAAATCAAGTTCAATGGGGAGAAATGTGAGGGCAGAAAAAAATCAAATGCACAGAGGTAAGATTGGTGATACCTAGCTTGACCACAGTACATATGAAAGTGATTTAGGAGTCTTAGTAAACCACAAGAGGAACATGAGTCACCAGTGTGAAATGGCAACCAAAAAAACCAATGCAATTCCTAGGCTGCATCAAAGAAGTATAGTGCCTAGGTCAAAGGAAATAATAGTGCCACTTTATTCTGCTTTGGCCTGGAATACTGTGTCAATTCTGGGCCTCACAGTTCAGGAATAATATTGACAATTTGGAATGTGTCCAGAGGAGGGTGACGAAAATGGTAGAGGGCCTGGAAACCATGTCCCATGAGAAATGGCTTAGGGGGCTGGGTACGTTTAGCCTGGAAAAGAGGTTAAGATGTGACATCATAGCTATGTTTCTTTTTTCTTTTTGCTATGTTTAAATATTTGAATGATATCATATGGAAGATGGAGCAAGCTTGTTTTCTGATACTCCAGAGACTAGGACACAAAGCAATGGCTTGAAAAGTTAGGAAACAAGACTCCATCTAAACATTATGAAGAACTTCCTGATGGTAAAAACAGTTTGACAGTGGAATATGCTGCCTTGGAGCATGGTGGAGTCTCTCTGGACATTTTTAAACAGAGGATGGATGGCCATCTGTCAGGAATGCTTTGATGATGTATTCCTGCATGGTAGGGGGTTGGACTGGATGACCCTTGTGGTCTCTTCCAAGTGTATGATTCTATGATGCTCTGATTCTAGCTCTAGCACATTCAGTGCAACCTATAGCTAGAGCAATCTACGTAAGCTAAGGGCGTTTGTCATTCTATTGTTCATGTGCATATTTTCTGTTAATTGCCGTATTTTCTCCATTCTTTCAGATATACTGGAATCATTTTGTAAATCTGAAAGATGAGATATAACATACTAAGGGTTTTAATATTCCTAGAGAATCATCCTTCTAGGAAAAGGAATACAATTCTTATTTGGCAAACAGCACTGAATCTGAAGTTGTGTCAATTGGCAGTGATGGTGATAGATAGTCTTTATGCAAAGTTATGTTTTGAAGTTTATTTTAGGAAGTGCTTTATAGTCCTCTGGGAGATAGATCTTCATTATTATTTCCCTTTTAGGATACCAGAGATGAGAAATATCAATCTTCTGAATTGTTTATTACGATGTGATTCACTGGCTTCTTATCTGCAGGGAGCCAAATCTTCTAAATATAAAACTAACACATAATTCAAAGGCTGTTATTAGATCTCCACATAGCAGTAAATAAATAAGATATAACACATGGCCTATATGTTTCAGGCTATTTAAAGTAGCTGTAGGGAGACTAAGTAGAACTACAGAGGCCTCACTTCAGTCCTTACCCATGCAATGATAATGGGACATAATCTATCACAGGGCACAAACATGACATTTGCTCTTGCCTTTCCTTCCACTTGTTCTTGAGTGTAGTCATGCTGTGAATGCAATTTCTTTTTCTTTTTTTCTTTATCCATGGGGATGTTTTATGATGCTGTTTTATATTTATTATTTAATGGAACAACCTGTGTGTGCGCGTGTTCCATAATTAGAAGACTTAATATTCAGCTGGGAAATAAACAAATGCGGTAACAATATACATAATGGCAACATAATAAAAGGCATTTCTAAAACAAAAGTTGATGCTAACTGTTCTATATCATGCTTGCTTTGTGATACATTGCTTCAACTGCAACATTCAGCTGCAATATTTCACTTTTTTTCCTGTGATTAGTCTTTATGGAAATCTTTTCATTCTTAATTGTATTGCCTGTATATAATTTCTTTGTGATATTAAATAATGCAAATTGTGTGGCATTATCATAGGATAGCCATTAAAAATGTAAAAGAAGATATCTGAGCAGAGATGCTCCAAGCTTGTTTTTTCAAATATAAATATAGTCATTGACACAGTTTTTTTCTTATTTGTATCCTGCCCCTCCACAGACTTATGTGCAAGTTGGTTTTCAACTACAATGCAAGAAATATAGAAACAATATGAATGTATCAACAGTATTACAAATCATATACAGTATGGCAATATAAAAACTATTATACAATTTAAAAATTATTATTATTATTATTGTATAATAACTATAAGATAAATATATCAACTCTATACTGTCCAATCAGTCATTGCATCAAAAAATATTCATTTCAGTGAGCAAACAATGAAACATCCATTTCCCAGATGGCAGACTGGTGAGGTCAAAAGGACAAGTAACTTACGTTAAAAAGAATACAAGGTTATGGAGGTTTCTAAGCTGTAGAATACAAAAAATTATGATTTAGAAACCTATTTCACAGAAGGCAGATCAATGAAGCTCAGAGACAAGTAGCAGGCCAAGAAACTGAGTGAGAAAAAGAGGTGGGGGTCTGAGACCCAAATACCAAATCCTATTTTTTTCTCTCCAAACTTACAACAAAGGACACATTTGTTACCTCAAAAAGTGAGTGAGTCAGAGGCCCAACTGCAGTGCCAGTGCCTCTGTGGAAAAGGGAAATCTGCGATAAGGAGATAACCTTATGGGATATTTCCATCTTTCTATACTGGTATTAATGCAGGGACACCAGTTGGAGATTAAAAGAATGTTTCATTTGTGGAAATCACAGACACAAGCAAGATTCAAGCAGTCTCGCAACCATACAAGGCTAACCAAAGGAAAGGAGTGTAAATTGGATAGTGAGGTGTTAGAATGAAGTAGGTGATTTTTTACCTATCCTGAAGAGATATAGTTCAGACTAGGAATCCAAGGGTTAGCACAATGGAGCAAGAAAGTGATGGCCTATGTCCAGTGTACCATGAGTTGCCAGGCTCAGAGCCAGGGTTTAAATACCCTTTCTCTGCCCTGAAGGGGAAACTGTTAATGGCTCTCTGGCAGAGCAAACAATGGGGTCTAGAATGGGCTGATGGTCTTAGCATTAGGTGACAAAGCATTGATGGGAATCATGATAGCTTCTTCATGCATGGGCAGGTGGGGAAACAAAGGAGAATTTTGGTGGGAAGAAGGTACAGGTTGATGACTATCAGTTGCTCTCTTGAGATAATTTTGTGTGCTATTGTGTTTGAAGGCAGAGTCATTGAGGGGATTATAGTAAGCTCATATCATGAAATGGGGGTGTACAGCATGGTAGCAATGTCACAGAGAAAACTGATGAAATCACCCACCAACATCACATAAAGAGAAATATGACTCCATCAGGCACAACACACACACCCACTAATTAAAACACACACCATTCCTCCATCAAAAACAGAGAAGCAATGTCTCTTCCTCCTTCTTATGGATGCCTCCTGGAAAGCACAGTGCAGGTAAATGTCTCCCAGTTTACCTGTTTCCTCTTTCGGATAGAGGGTATGCCACAGTTGATCACCACTTTTATTTTCTAAATATGCCTCTGAGGTCTTCATGAGTCCCAGAACAATCTTGGGGGTGGGGAGATGGTACTGGGCACTGACAAATCACTTTGTAGGATACATGACTCATATTTTAAAAAAAAATATTTTTCTACATTAAAAAAAATACTAAAACTGAAGAGTGGAAGGAAACCTGATGTATACCAAAGGGCCCATGAGAGCCATGAGTACTGGCGACCATCATTAAATCTAAGGTAAATGACATAGATGCATCCCCTGAAATAAATAAGGCCAAAAATTGCCTGACTTTTGGCTGGATCATTCTCAAAATGTTCTGAATTGTGGAAGAAACTGCTAATTTATAGAAGTCCAAGTAGCTTTATGAATATTGTAAAGGTGAAAAGTGCCCTGACTGGGCTTTTCTGCTTCTAAGATGCTCAACCTTTGGCTGCATTCTTTAAAGGCAGAGTATACTTTCTTGATCTTAAACAGAGCTGGTACTTGAGATTGCATTTAAAGTGCTTTGGGACCATTATGCCTTTGGGCAGTTTCTAAAATGAAGCTTAACTGGACTAATTCAAGTGAAGTAGTTTTAAAAATGGATGCATAAAACTTCAACTTAGTATTGTAATGACCAAGTGTTGCTTTCAAGTCATTTCTGACTTATGGTGACCCTAAGGTGCCTAAGGATTTTCTGGGGCTGAGAATGTATGCTGCACCCAAGATCACCCAGTAGGTTTCCATGGCTGGTCTCCAGAGTTATAGCTCAAGACTCAAACCACTACACCACACTCTCTTTCACCATGACAATCATATATGCTACAGGTTTCCTGGAATATAAATAAAGCAAAATGTGTATAGCATAGAAAAGAAAAATTTTATACAGATCATGTACTGTTTATAGACCCATCTGTGAATGGTAATAGATTCATTGCCATTAAATAAAATATCAATAAAACATTCCCCTACAATAAACTTGTTTCTATGGAAAGCAAAGGTAGATGATAGATAGATTCATTATTTGTATGAACTGTAAGCCATTGCGATAGAAAAATAATATTCTAATAAAGGTGAAATTTACAATTTTACAATATTCATTATAGTTAAATGAAGTCCACATAATATAGAATTCAAAACATTCTGGAACCAATACAAACCAGGACTCAATTTTTAAATGCCAATTAAAAAAACTCAAAATGCGTTGGCCACTACTGTGTAAGAAACAACTCAAATGTGAAAAAAATTGTGAGCAAACTTTTGATATGTGGAGAACTCCATCAAGCTGTGTCTTTAGAGTCTTTGAAGTAATAAGAATGGCTCTGATTATAGCCCAGCATGAAAAGATACAGCAAAGTAAAATTAAAATTACTGTCTTTTGTGACGGCTACAATACTAAACATGCATTTCATGGAAAAGAGTCTGCTTGAGCTCAGTGGGACTTCTGAGCATATGATTGCGCTGTTAGCAGAGCTGTTTTCATGCTATTGGAGTCAGAATAGAATGAATGTGACAGGAGAGCTTATTGTCAGCTTCAGCTGATATGCCAACTGCACCCCTTCCTAGGATTGGAAGGCCTGAAGATGGTAGTAGAGGCACTGGTAATCTCACAATTGAACTTCTGCAATGCACTGTACGCTGGGCTTCCTTTGTGCCAAGTTCAGAAACTCCAACAGGCCCAGAATATGGCAGCCAGAGTGGTTACAGGAATGAACATATCATACTGATCATAAACTGACTCCACTGGCTGCCAGTTAGTTTCTGGGCAAAGTACAAAATGTTGGTTTTCACCTTTAAAGCCCTACGTGCTTTGGGTCCAAGTTACCTACAGGATTGCCTCCTCCTCCTGTACAATCTGCCTTGTATGCTCAGGTCCTCTGGGGGCCATTTAGTTAAACCAACCAGGACAAGACTGACAACAGTTACCCAGGGGAACTTTTTGTCAGCTGCTCCTAAACTGTAGAATGGTTTTATGTGTTTTCAGTTTTACTTTAATCTATATTGTACCCTGCCTTGAGTCTTGGGGAGAAGCAGGTAAGAAATAAAATTTATGATTATGATTAAATGTCCCAACCACTGCACAGTGTAGCACAGGCAGGAAGAGCTTGTGCCAAACAAGAGGCACAGAGAAGGATCTAATGATTTAACAACAATGTCTATTCCATCCTCATAACTGCTTGTAAGACGTTGTACCATATGTTGACCAATAAAATACAAGAAGCAACAATTAAAAAAAATATTTGTGGCTTGTTATACTATGATCAAAATGCTTGACACCTACAGCTGGAGGGAAGAGCTACCCAGTGGAAAAGCTGTGTTCATGCCTTATGACACCCAGAAGACCAACTCCCCTCACCTGCACTCTGCATCTGCAAAAATTATTTTCATTCCCCCAAATGCCTCTTCACAGCAATATTGTTCTTCACGAGGTAGTTCTTTTCTGGCCATGTCCATAAATGTTATTAATTCGTCTTAGATGCTCTTTTTATTTGTCAGTATCTTTTCAGGATAATACATTTTTGAGTTCTCTATGATCCATTTTAAAGAAAAAAAGAGGCCTTTTTCCAACAAGAAGTGACTCAGAAGTTGACCTCTGGGTCACTTCCAGTTTAAAAAGATTCCTTTCTTGGATCTAAAATATGGCACAAATTTCCTCCATGTTCCCCCTGAAGGCCCTTTGGGCTTGTTTAGGGGCAAGAAAATCACTTAAAAAAAAAAAGAGGCCCTGGAGCCTGAAGGCTGCACTTTCTCCACCCTTATCCTTCAGTAATTAGCCATTTACAAAATATATGAAGTATGGCTAGAAAGTTTTTTCTTCTTCTCTTGAACTTCATATCACAGCAGGCTAAACTGGCTTAGATGATCAAACAATTCTAATTCATCTCTGCATTTGTGAAGGTCAAAAAATGAAATTATAGTCTTCAGGACTGGTCATATTCATATGCATGAAATGCATTGTTTTCTGTTTTCTGATACTCCGAAGGATATTGACACAAAAAAAATCTATTGATTAATAAGATTTATGAAAGAGTTACCTTCAGAACAAGGCCATTGCAAAAGTGTTAAAATATCTGACACTTTAAAGATAAAACAGTAGATATTAATGGTGTAATTGCACAAAAACAAACAAAAGAGAATGATAGGAAAGAGAAGCACTGAAAACAATGACAGAAGCCAGTATTACTGAATGCTAAAAGGCGCCAGCATGTTATGCTGGTTAGAACACTGGACTATGACTCTGGAAACCAGGGTGTGAATCTTCACTCAGCCACAAAAACCCACTCATAGAATCATAGAATTGGAAGAGACCACACGGGCCATCCAGTCCAACCTCCTGCTATGCAGGAACACGCATAAAAGCATTCCCAACAGATGGCCATCCAGCCTCTGCTTAAAAACCTCCAAAGAAGGAGACTCCATTACACTCTGAGGCAGCATATTCCACTGCCGGACAGATCTGACCATAAGAAAGTTCTTCCTGAAGTTCAGGTGGAATCTCCTTTCCTGCAGCTTGAATCTGTTGTTCCTTGTCCTAGTCTCTGGAGCAATGGAAAACAAGCCTGCACCCTCCTTGACATGGCATCCCTTCAAATATTTAAACATGGTTATCATGTCCCCTCTTAACCTTCTTTTCTGCAGACTAAACATACCCAGCTCCCTAAGCCACTCCTCATAGGGTATGGCTTCCAGACCCTTCACCATTTTGCTCGCCTCCCTTTGGACACTTTCCAGCTTGTCGATATCCTTCTTGAATTGAGGTGCCCAGAACTGGACACAGTATTCCAAATGAGGCCTAACCAATGCAGAATAGGGTGGTACCATTACCTCCCTTGATCTAGACACTATACTCCTATTGATGCAACCAAGAATCGTGTTGACTTTCTTGGCTGCCACATCACATTGCTGACTCATGTTCAGTTTGTGGTCTACCAAGACTCCTAGATCCCTTTCACACGTACTGTAATCCAGCCACGTGTCCCCCATCCTATATTTGTGCATTCCATTTTTTCTGCCTAAGTGTAGGACTTTACATTTCTCTCTGTTGAAATTCATTTTGTTAGCATTGGCCCAGCTCTCCACTCTGTCAAGGTCATTTTGAAATTTGATCCTGTCCTCTGGTGTATTAGCAACTCCTCCCAATTTAGTGTCATCTGCAAATTTGATCAGCAAATTTACTCCATCCAAGTCATTGATGAAGATGTTGAATAGTAGTGGGCCCAGGACAGAACCCTGTGGCACCCCCACTAGTCACTTCTCTCCAGGAAGAAAAGAAGCCATTGGTGAGCACCCTTTGGGTTCAGTCAGTTAACCAATTACAAATCCACCTAACAGTAGCCCTGTCCGGCCTGCATTTTATAAGCTTCTTTGCAAGAATGTCATGGGGAACTCTGTCAAAGACGTTACTGAAGTCAAGATATGCTACATCCACAGCATTCCCTTCATCTATCAAGCTCGTAACCCTATTGTAAAAAGAGATAAGATTAGTCTGGCATGACTTATTTCTGAGAAATCAATGTTGACTTTTAATGATTACAGTATTGCTTTCTAAGGCCCTTTCCACACATGGGGCGTGAATCGGGCAGAAATGGGACTCACTGGATTTCTTCTCCATCCAATCGGGTCCATCGGCACGAGGAGCAGTGCGAGCTCGTCGCTCCGCACTGCTCCAGCGTCCAAAATGGCAGCTTCCGGTTGGTGGAAGCTCTCCACCAACTGGAGAAGCATGCCAGCCTAAAGCCTGCCCCTGGCAGATCTGCGGGCACTCACTAGTGCACGCCTGCAAATCTGCACCGGAGCGCGACGACAGAGCAACACGGGGTTGTGCGCTCTGTGCTTTTGAAAAACCTCTTAAAAGAGGTTTTTTAAAAGCACGGTGCATGACCAGTTCTGGTTGCTCCGGAGCGGACTGAGGTGCAGAACTATGAAAAGTAATCCGACCCAGTCCACTCCACGGTGCAGAAGACCTCCGTCAGAGGTCGCTCTGTGCCGTTTTAATAGCCCGGTGCAGAAAGGGCCTAAGTAATTACAAAGTGACTGTTTAATGATCTGTTCTAGGATCTTTCCTGGTATTGATGTCAGGCTGTCCGGGCAATAATTATTTGGGTCTTCTTTTTTTCCCTTCTTGAAAATGTGGACAACATTTGCCCTCATTTAGTCTGCTTTCTCCTGTTCTCCAAGTGGCCTTGGGCTCTTAGTCTCTGAGGAAGGCAAAGGCAACCCCCCCTCTGAACAAATCTTGCCAAGGAAACCCCGTTACAGACTTGGCCTTAATGTCACCATCAGTCACAAAAGATTTGAGGGCACACAATAAAAGCAACAACACAAGTGTATGGCACCCCCCACTAGAGTCCTGATTGCACACCTTCCCAGATTGAGTATAAAGATATAGAGGCATGTAATACACAAGAAAAATATGCTAATACGGTTTTGGAAATCCCTTGTCAAAGGTCTGAATCTAACCAACTGCTTCATTTTATTCAGCACATCATTTGAATTCTAACTTTGAAAACCCTTTAAAAATTTGGCCTGGTTAGAACTCCTGGTAAGTTAAGTCAAGTAGGGAAAAAAAGATAATTGTAATCCCTCCCCATCCTCTATCCTCTTTTGACAAGCTTTCCCTCCATGGATGAACTAGGAGTGCTCACTACCTATCAGGATGCACTGCTTAAAAGCATCCCGGTATGAAACTACTCCCATCCTTCTGCTTCATGCTGCAATATCAGCAACTGTTTGGGAGCCACTGATGGGCAATGCATCCAAAAGGAAAGGCTAGCAATGAGACACATTTGACCCAGGTGCTGTAAGATGCCCTGTTTAACTGTGTACAACAATGTATAACATCCTCTTCTTTAAAAAGGTTTCAGAGAGGGGGTGACCAAACTACCATGCATTACTCCACATTTCTTCATCTGATATAAAGTAAAGTAAAATCTTCCTTAAGGCAAGGCAAATGGCTGACATCTTATCTTGATACAATGCAGTACAATTTTTTTTAAGAACTCAACATATGAACACTCCCCTTTTTGGACTAACACAGTGCTGCATCTTCAGCCAATTCATGCTTCAGTTCTACGGCCCTTACCTGGGAGTAAGCAAGATTCAAACCAGAGAGGCTTACTTCTGAGTAGTCATGCAATAAGAATTAAACTGTTAGTCACTATAATGAGATATTTACACTTTAATCTTTACTATCACTACTCATATTGAATTTTGAGTTTTAAGTATTTTCTATTGTTTCTTTCCTATGGCTTGCCATGTCAGGTCCCTTTCTAACATTGTCACATCATTCTGCCACATCATGTTCCTGCCACATTCCTTCCTTTTCTCCCCATCTCCTCCCACCATAAATTCCCTTGTTCTTCATACTTTTATAATTTAAATTAAATTTACTTTTCTCTGTTCAATGTTGGAAAATGGGAGTGGGCATTTTGTTGTTTAAAAATAAAATGGATCTAGCGCATAAATTAATAGGAGACAAGTTCACAAGAGTAGGCAAAGTCAGTCACTTAAAGTATTGTTTGCAGATAAAATTTTCATTTGTTTACAAATGATGTTGTACACTCAAAATCTTCATTATTGTAGTTTTATTTGTATTACAGTCTTTTTAATCATTTTTCACCTTTAAATGGTATATTCACAGCAATAAATAGCACACACAGTTGCAGAATCTGCTTTTGCTCTGTGGATAAGATTTTGGTAGGCTTGCAGTATTTCTTTAAAATTTCATCAGGCAGCTGGAAGCACACTCACTAAGGTCAGTTGCCTGTCAAAGTAGATCAGTGACTGTACAGCTAAACCAGTCTCAGGCTCCTCCCAGAGGAATGGTTCAGATTGTTTTTGTGATCTGAAATGAACCTTCTGTTTAGAAGAAGTGGAGCAAAGAACTGACTCTCAATGGGTACTAGAAGCTCTTCAAGTGTTTGGGCTTTGTAGCCTATTCCCTTTCATCTATACTTTGTCTTCATGTTCCCCAGAGAAATACTGGCTTTAACCCCAATCATTCCCTTCCAAGAATAAATGGTGGGCATCCTTTTTATACCATGAATAAAAGGTTCTTTTCAGTTTTATTTCACAGATGATGGTAAGACCCACATACAGAACAATCCTGCACGCCAGCTATACTGGAGGAAAGGGAAGAGATGAACTAGCCTAGAACAGGAGAGGAAAATACACTGCTTCTCTGTACACATGTATGTGTTTATGTGCCTCCAAGTTGCCTGTTGATTTATATCAGTCTTGTGAATTTCATAAGGTTTTCTTAGGCAAAGAATACCCAGAGGTGTTTTTGTCATCTCCTTCCTACAGAATCTGGTATTTATTGGCTCTCTCCCATCCAATTACTAGGGGGTTAGACCCAAGAGACCCTTATGGTCTCTTCCAGCTCTATGATTCTGCTAGCTAGGGCTGACCCTACTTAGCTTCCAATATCAGATGGGATCTGGTGCCTTTACAGTATTTAGGCATGGAAAAAACATTGCCACCAGAACAGCCTATACCTGGTGGGCTGTAAAAGTGTTGCAGTAGTCAATGGGGTTTTGGCTTTTGTTTTTGCTCTGCAAAACACATAACAGAGTAAAAACAACAACTACAATCTCAGTGCCCACGGCAAAACTTCTACAGTCCACCAGGTGTAGGTTGTCTTGGTGACAGTGCTTCCATGCCATTCACGTGCAGAGGGAACTAATCCACTAGGGTTGATTGGCATCCACATTCAGAATACTTTTCTGCTACAGCGTAAACTGAAGGCCATTGTGCACTTATTTCAACACCTCCTCAATGACCTAACTGCTTTGACTCTGTAAGGATTCAATTCACCTTATATCATGTGATCTGTCTCACAGATATTTTTATTTGATCACAACACACAAAAGGAAAGAAGAAGAAATTACATAAAAGGACCCAAGTGATTTCATTTGCAGAATATCAACAAGGAAGGCATCAAGCCATAAAGGATTCAAATAATTATTGAGAGAGAGTAGTCTTTATCCAAACAGAAAAAGGAAGGTAATAAGATAGGCAACAATTGGATAGTCCAAAACTTAAACAACAGCAACCTCCAATAGCTCACTGAAGATGGCGCAAGGCTGGAAAACTAGAAGAAGAATTCAACCATGGGGAGTGGGGGAATGTGGCTTCATTCACATCTTGCATGTTTGACCAGTGAAGAGAGGCAGCTTTTGGGACTCACACACACACACAGAGAGAGAGAGAGAGAGTAATTCCTGTCCACTCAGCCAGAGTAGCAGATAGTTTTTCCCTAGTCACCAGTCAGCCTAAGAAGCCAAGCACATGTTTCATTATTAGGGAGAGTCCAAGGTTCAAAATTGGGCTTTAACTTTCAATAGAAAAGTGGGGAGGAGATCTCACACTCAAGGGCATCTGTGCCAATAAGGGAGAACACCAACTTTTTGATCCACCTTTGGCATCACTTGTGACCAATCCCTTCCCTCTGGTTGTGGCATAAAAGCCAACCCTTCTGTGGAGCATCCCAGCAGGTCTCATTGTCCACCATTCTTTCATTCCTCCAACAGATGACATCATATAATCTGAAAACAACATCCCACTTGAGATCCCTGAGTGGCCTACTGCCTCACTAAGATGCCTCATAGTATTACATTTCTTTACCTGTCCTCTAAAACCTGTCCTGAAGATATATGAAGCCAACTTGTACTTGGATGAGGAAAAGGGATCATTATCTAGTACCCCTGGCATGTAAGAATGTTCATATTGAGCAACATCAGATATAGAGAAAAGGCCAAAAGGAAGGTAAAAGCAAACTCTAAGACTCCTGCTGTCACTTGGATGTGGCCACCGCAGTTGACAGAATGGAGTATAAACTGATTCTGGCAGAGTAGTCCATAATGTATATCTTCTTAAAAGTAAATGCTATTGCTCTCAATCAGGCTTACATACAGAAAATAGGTATAGGGTTCCAGCCCTATAGTGCAGTCTTATACAGTCGTCCCTCCACATTCATGGGTTTGACATTCACAAATTTGATTATTTGTGAGGTGCCCATGCTTCCTCCTTCCATTCTCCTCCTCCCCTTCCCTTGTGTTTTGCACAGGAGCCTGTACCTTCCTTCTCCACACCTGGACAAAAGACAAGGGAATGGGAGGGGGGAGCACCACACACAGAGTAGAAAGGCACACGTCTGCTCCCCTCCATCCCCTAGCCCTTTGCCCAGGCACAAAGAATGTGCACTAAGGCCAAAAGCAAGGGAATGGAGGGGGCACATGTACATGATCCTTCTCTATCCCTGGTGCTTTCCCGCCATTCCCTTGCCTTTTACCTGGGCATGGAGAACACTCACTGAGGTAAAACACCAGGGAATGGGAGGGGGAGGCATGCACGTCTCCCTTCCTCCATTCAGTTGACTTTTGCCTGGGCACAGTGAATGTACAGTGAGGCTCAAGGCAAGGGAATGAGAGGGGGGAGCACTGCATGCAGAGAAGGTCCATGTGTGTGTGCCTCCCCCCCATTCTCTGGGCTTTTCCATGGGTGCAGAGATGGCACCCTGAGGCAAAGGGCAAGGGAGTGGGAGGGAGAGCACACATATGCCATCCCCTCCCATTCCCTTGCCTTTTGTCTCCTCAAGGGCAAGGAAATGGGAGAGGGAGCACCAGAAG